>JAQGAI010002592.1:0-12057 GCA_034696905.1 Lepidocyrtus violaceus
AGCATTGGATAGACAGTAGCATTTGATCTTGGGCTTTTTCTATTATTTAAGGTTTATTGGTCTTTTCAAGTAATGTAGTTTCTTGTTCCCCGAAATGAACAAGAAATTTTGAAATTGAAAAATATGAATCCATCATCAGCGCAATATGTAAAGATTCTTCAGAAGTAAAGAAGTAAATCGCGTTAATTCTAACCATTTCTTTGGTTTTACTACATTTAACACCTCGATAATGAGAGATAATATGACTTGTCTTTAACTTTTGTTTAGAGTAATGACAGGAACATAAAATGACACAAGAGGTCTGGTTAAACCTGTTATTATTTGCTACTTAACCCGCTATACCCTATCTCACGCAGCAAACCAAAAGAAAATACCAGATCTCACATCACCCCAAAATTCACGCTTGTTCCTTTCCCTCTAATAGCAAGTCCGCTTGAAAGGACCAGTCTTGCGTGGCTGTGTGTGTGGTGGTTTTACACGACCTGGATGACGGCCGACGCCTAATAAACTAACCCATTTGTTCTGGTTGTTACGAAATAAGTGACTATTTAGATTTTTGTGGATAAGACAAAAGAGCATTCTATTTTCAATTACTACTCACACACGAGCCATGCCTTTGCTTTGTCAGTTTTTCTTGTTCCCCATCCCAATCCACTTACTTTACTTTAGTTGTTGACACGCCATAACACCTACTTTCACTTATCAATCCCGTCATCTGCCCATCTTTCCGCTTCGTGAGAAAATGGAATTGAAATGAGCTGAGAACAAGTAGACAAGCAGTTTACTGTCCGTTTTCTTGACTCGACTCAACGAAAAATAATCCAGATCTTGTACCAGTTTCCTTCTTTTTTATATTAAATGGATTAGGGAAGATGACAGACACCTGATTTACTCAAAGGATGTTCCTCCTAATTCATTATTACATTTTTTAGCTTGAACAAAAACTTCAACAAAAAATCAACATTCCGAAATAATATGCCCATGCTTGTCAGATTTCATTTTATCATGTTTACCTTGTCGTCACCATCAAGGGAAGATGAACGAGCAAATAACAATCTGTAACAATCACAGATGAAAAAATATGAAGGGGATAAGGTGTAAAAATACATTAAGTAAATGAAGATTTATTTACACTTTAATACCTTTCGCAGATCTGACTTTTTCAAAAATGAAAGACATGGATTGAATTGAGAGAGAAAAGTGAATGTCTCGAAACAAACTTTTTTTTCTAGAGGCTGAGCAGCCGTCAGTGCAGCGATGAAAATTGTGCAATCATTTCATACCTGACTGCACATAACAACATAATGAAACCTTATGTAATAAGAAGATTATCTTCCATTCAAATGGGACAGAAACCACAAGAAAAAACTATGATTCATGAGAGATACATAGGAAAAACATGTAGTTTTGGAATAATACGTTGTTTTTTTTTCTACAACGAGTAAAATGTATTTTTACACCAAGATTAGTTCACAACAAACATACAAATTGCTTCTTATACAAGTCTTGCAGGTTAGGTATGTTAGCCAATTTTTAAACCATATTTCTTTTTGCTATTACTACAATCCTACTACTGCACTGACAGAACAAAGTAGAATAGATTGTTTTTAATACACGATTTGTCCTCCGTTTCTAGTAGAGGAGTGAAGAGTGCTAAAAACGAAAGGAGGCTCGATAATACCCTCAAGTATATTTATACAAACTCAAATGACACCATTTTTGGCTAACCACAGACAGAAATGTGATTGAGAAGAAGTGAGTTTTCAATGATATAATAAAAGTAAAACCTGCAACAGACTTATGTATGTCTGATATTTTTTCACCTTCAAGTAAAAAGAGACGCGCGACTTCTTTTTGCAATGTGACAATCACTTGCAATCAATAAACGTATGCTGAATTTCCAATGAAAATATATAATATTGGATATGGGTATAGGGATGAGGTTTGAATATAGGTAGTGTTAAAAATATTATCATTACCTATTTTAGTTAGTTAGCAGTATCATTGTTTGCAAAAACTAGGACAGAGGACAAAAAAGAAAGAACGATTGAAGTCGCCTTGTGCAAAGTTTTGTTTCATTTCAAATATTTTTCAATGCGTAACTTTTGCCTGATTGATTATGTCAAAAACGAGGAAAGAGTTGATTCAAATGGATTGGATTCCTTTTCCCATAACTCGCAAGCTATACCTATTTATATACATACAAATCCGAATATTAAATTGGTGCTGAAAGAAACTGTCAAACAATTTAATTCCTCCCCGTAAACAAACAAAAATATCTTTAAAAAACAGAAATGATACCCAATCTACACGACTTCTTTCAATCCGTATTATTTTCCCCTTTCATCATCATCACAATCACATCATATCATAACTCTTAATGGATCACTTTGATAATGGAGATCAACAGGAGAGGCGACTTCTGTTATGAAATATTGAGTGAAGTTTCTCTCTCTCACGTATCGCATCACATCAACATCATCAGTCACTCTCTATTTGATCTTGAAAGTTGAAATGAATTTCAACTCGAGAGGGGATTCTTCATTCCTGATGATCCTGATGATGATGATGATAGAAATTATATATGATAAGACATGATATTCCGCATATTATCCAACACACGTTCATCCTCCTGAGCACAGCCCAAACAAAAAATGAAATAAAAACTAGACCTAGAGCAACCCTATAAAACTAGAACTGGATCAGGTATGAACTGAAGGGCGCAGGCTTCGGTTGGAGAGAGGGGCAAGTCAAGCCCAAGCCAAGCCAGGTAGCCTTTTTCCCTCAAATGAAGAAGAGCAACCGCCTTGCTCTTGCTCTCTTGCTCGCTCTAAAAAATCCTGATCTCTGATCGTCATAATCTTTTTACTACCTTTTTTTCTTCTAACTCAAGTGCTTTCGATTTTTTACTATTACTCACTCACTCACTCCACGACGGTGACGGGAGAACGTGTAGTCATGAATTACCCAAAGGCATTTTTGGTATTTGGTTCGGACGAGAAGAAAAAAAAACTGGGATGTTTGTAATGATGATTCAACTGGATCATTTTTTAAATTGCCGACATGACAGGACAAGACAAGGAACAATTGAAAACAGAGCGACCTCACTTTTAACCATTTTTCTGTGACAGGATCAGACATCATCAGAGAAAAGAATCAAATTCAGTTTTGAAAGAAGTAGGGCTCGACTTTTTCTTTCCCTTCTTTTTTAAACGGATATAGTTCCCCTCTCAAAGAGAGAGCATTAGAATAAATCTATTTTTTCTTCTCTTGTGTATTTATTTATACTTCCGTACAATGAAAGGAACAAAAAGCTTATGTGGCAGTCTGTTCTCCTTCCCAAAATATATTTTGTGTTAAGGAAGCTGGCGATCGGAATGGGAAGGAGAAAACTGCTACGTAATCTAGAATCATTAAGATCTCCTTATTTTTATCATCCGCTTTCTGTCAAAAGATTCATAAGTCGTTTTTCACTAAGCAGCCCTAGCCCTTCCAATATGGCATATTTCTCATCTGCCTTCCACAGATCTTTCTACTCCCTTCCTTGTCCAGGTGAGGAAATGTTAAGAAAAATCATAAATCATAAAGTTTAGGACAACATATCAAACAGCCCACTTCTTTTCTTCAAGGAATGATAAAAAATATATATCATAATATGATCATACATATTACAATGAGTACTGTACAGGCAGAGCAATGCAGGTATGAAGACTGATTTTTTATCAATTCCATATAAATCTACTTCTAACTAACTAAATCGCATAGAAGCAGATCCTCCGACAACCCGACTTTCTTTCTCTTTGAGAATTCATCCAGTCCACCAACTCTCCGTTAAAAAAATCAGTGACACTAGAACTGTTTTTTTTTTCTTAAAACGATATTTCAAAAGATGTATATCATATTATGGAAATGTTTTGTTGTAAGAATGAACAAGGACAAGGAATTCCTTATCAGTAGTCAGTCTGACATGCTTAGGGAGGGAGAAAGGGGTTGTAATGTAAGTTGTTGTAATGTAATGAAATGAAGCATTTTTTTCTCCTTCGTTTTAAAGGTTTTTGATGATATGATGATGACCATGATGGTATTCTGATGATATGATGGGGGCAAAATGCTGGTGGGTGAGATCCAAATTGAAAATGTGATGACGAGATGAGCCTTTAAGTTGTTTTCTGTACAAATAAGTGTCCTTATAATATGCATTCCAACCATTTGTTGATTTTTTTATTTTTAGAATGAAAAAAAAATGTTATCTTTGGCTCAAGACCTTTTTTTACAGGATTTATTCTGATTTTCCTTGGATGACAGAGTTGACAAGGAAGGAGATGAAATATGGACTTATCGTGAACTAGTAAAAAAGTTTATTTGGAACAACAGAAACTTCAGTACAAAGCTATGTGTGTGGCAGTTAGCTTTTATTCTAAATCTGGCTACTGATGATTTTACGATGATGGCGATAAAAACGTGGCTAAAATTTCTAAAAAATAATAATAAAAATTTTGGTATTCCTCAGAGGTACTTACATACTAGTCATGATCATGATCTAGATTTACGATTGTTAAATAAAAGATGATAAATGAATGGAAAATCTTTTTCTCCTTTTCCCTTGTCAGACTCTCCGGTCTTGGGAGTCGAGAGGATTGGATTGGGATATGAAGAGATATGAGGTGATCTACATTTTTTAAATCATAATTTTCTGGTTGAAACTAAAGATAAATTGACTGGGAGATAGATAGACGATAGAAGCAGACATATATTCCAATGGAATGTAGGAATCTGGTTTGATCTTGTTCAAAGTAATTGAAGTGGTTGTACCGTCTCAAGTGGATAACTCTTCAATCTTCAATAAAGTTACTCATGGCCCTAAATAGATCAGCTTGTCATATAAGAATGCATGTAAATTGTAAGTACACTTGAGTGACTGAACGACTTCGAGTAAGAGTAAACTGGGTGATGATGATGTTGATGATGGTCGTAATAAAAAGTGAAGCACTACTTTTACGCTGTCATACTCAAAGCTAACTTGGGTTGGAAGGAATCTAAAGAAAGATGGAAAAAATTCAATTCAATTCAAGCTTACCTTCACCGTGGAATTGGAACGGGTAAATTATAAAAGGATTGTAAACGACTGGAACAACACCGTCGTCGGACCGTAAAACACGAACTTGACGACTGAAGCTAATTCATCAGCTGATGAGAAATTTTTCCAGGAATTTTTTTTTCAACGACAATGTTTGATAAATATAGTTAAAATACTTAAACTTTTAGTTAATTAACACCAGTTCAATTACCGTTAACAGGCTCCAGTTATTAATTATTGATTAGCACTGTATGTTATGTAGCACAGTCAAATCATGTACGATTGATGTCCAGAAATTAAAAATGTCAATCGAAAGGAACAGTTCATATCCCAATGTGAAACGACTCAAGTTTGATTAAAACCACTTTTTGATGATCAAGAGTGTTTTTAAAACACTTCAAATTGCGTACATTCCAAAACAAAAACAATTCGAAACTCATAAATGTTTTCCAAATAAATTTTTAGTATCCAAACATGTTTCGTATCAATTTCCCCCAAACTGGCTTTTTACTTCCGCTCTGTGCAAACCTTGATAGATTTTCTCATTTTCAACCGCACTTTATGCAAATTGAGTTCAGCCGTTTTCACCAAGCACAGTTCGCTGGCAGTATCAAAATGAACCAATTCCAGTCAGTAGTACGAGTGCGTGTATCAATATCCATCCACTTCACTAACTGGAACGTGAACTAATTCCGTTTCAGGATGGATCCCGTTTTTTTCTTTGCCTCTGCTTTGGCTTGTTTTACGGTCCCTTGTCAGCAGCCCAAATACTTTACACGTGATAAATGGGAATCGGCAAACGAGAGCAATCAGAATCCAATCAAGGTTGAATGGAAGCCGTACCCCAGTTTTTGTTATTGATTTTTTATGATTCTTTAATAAGATGTGTATCAATTACAGTCACACACTCGGTTATTTTTCTTAACAAAACAACATCCACAAATCCCTCTCGGGTTTCTTTTATCTTCTCTGAAACTGTATCAAGTACTTGTTTGTTTCATAATAATTCACATACAAACCAATACATATAACAGAAACCGTTCAATTTCCTTTTGCCATTCATCAAACCCCATTCAATAAACAAAAACAAATTCACTTTGCGAAACGCAATGCCGGAACGGAGCCGGGATCAGTCCTCGTCCTCCTGAGCACACAAAAAAAGCCGTGAAAAGGTAGAGCCGATTCAGGAAGGATCTGTTTTTTTTTGGTCTATTCTGAGATTTTTTTTCAACCTTTGGCTTAGGTACAAAGCTTATGAAAAAGCAACAATGAGAATGAGGATGTACGTATTCCAGTGAGATATTTTTCAGCTGGAGTTTGCTTGCTTGCAAAAGAGGAAACGCAACAGGGTTACATGAACATGAAGTGCCTCGCTCAAAGTCTTGCTCGGTAATGACTTGAAGGTACTTGCTTGGGAATCAATCCACAGGTAGTAGAGCCGTAGTAATAGTAAAGAGCATCATGATCATATTCATCTCATCATCAGGCGTTTTGTAAGCTTTACGATAATATGTTGATCCTCTTGGATGGGATCCTCTTCTATGTATTCATGCTATACATGTGTCATCTCTCGATCTCATGGGCAAAAAGGGGGAACTCGATTCTTGTCCGATGCAATAATACTACTATGCAGGAAGATATAAAAGACCATTTATATAAGTATATTGCATTTACATGATTTTTAGATGAGGTTGACTGGGCAGAGTGAGGACTTTAATGTTTTATATCCTACTTATTCGTAGCGTTTTGTTGTATATATGTGTTTAGGGAAGAAGAAGATCTGTTGGGAGAAGGAGTACGAGTTTTTGAGAGGAGATGCCGAAGGGAAAAAAAATCATATAAGTATGCTTGGCTTTTATGTTCAGAGAACTACATGTAAACAGCGTATAAAATCCTTCTTCGCAGGTCTGCGTTTGGTCGTCGGTTCAAAATTCTCCTAAGCTAATATGTTCCTTCTTTTCTTACCTGAGCTGAACTAACTGTGAGAGAGTAAGATTTTTGGAGATGTGATGATGAGGGTGTTCATCCACTCCTGTGTCCATCCATATTATCTGCATTGTACGGGTGCGTCACGCTAAAATGTTTATCGACTGGACTATGTTTTGGTCCATGAGACGGTATTTTATTATGCATAGGCACCTTTTTACTCCTTCTAGTTTTATGTGGGGAAAAATCTCGGCAAAAGGAATATTAATATTTTTTTGCAAAACGTAGACTCGGTGGGTGAAATTGATAAGCGGATTCAGCTCCATTTCTATAAAAATTAGATGACTAGAGCTAATATTTTATATTTTATCTAATATTTGTCTAACTCTTAAAGTCGCCTGTTCTGTGCTTTATGGTACTACTTATGTAGATACCTAAACTCGTTCAATCTTTTAAGGTTTCTTAACCCTAAAAACTAATAAAAGTTAATTAAATCTAATTTAAATATATGTTGAAGCTTAATTAATACTAGAGATGATACTTTTTGTTGCCAGCTATGCAAATGTGAGATATCAGCTCATTGCATTTGCTTGCTTGTAATCAGACGGGAAAGGCTTCTTTGGTTAAGATAAGATTCAAAAGGAAGATTAAGCTTTGGTATGAACCGGCGAACCAATGCCGTCCAAAAAGCCAGATCTAATTTTTGAAAGAAAATCGTGCAGAAATCATGACCAGAAAAGGCAATATATCACCCAACCACTCACCACTCAGGTATGCATGCACCCCACAAACCCCTTCACAAAGTTTTATGTATGTATTTAGTGCAGAGTGAACAAGTGGCAGTTGACATAATCGTCATAGTCATGATGATCATCCCCAACCCGACCGATCATGTCCAATAATGCATCCGCGTGACTTCGGAAAATTGTTCAAGTTTACTTAAACTCCCTCCTATATTATTGCCCCAACCGAACCCAAGTCATTGTTCTTCTTCAGGATTTTCCTCTTGTTTCCCCATAAAGAATGCTGAAAGAATGTAATCTGTAACAATTGTACCTGGTTTAGCACTTAACTAAATTATTATATAAAAACTTTATCATAATCATGACTATGACACAACCAGAGACGAAAAGTAATGCACCATTCCCATTCATCCCGTTTGCTATTGCTCATTATTTTATCGTCTCAACTTCAACCAGATTCCATTCCAGGATCAGCACGAAAATAAGAACCTCATTATCATCATCAAGAAAATTCTAAAGAAACCTGCCCGAATGAAAAAAACTGAAGCGAAACAAAAATATACTCCACCAGAAAACTCAATGCACATAACAAGATAGATTGATTAATTGCTCTTGTGATGACCACTATTAACTCGAGCTGTTTCGTGACTTCTCCAAGTGCAAGTGGTCACCTTCATTTGGTCTGCAGCTATTTTTACAGAATCATCACATCTTCTCTCTAAAGCATTCCTTCATATCATCCTCCTCGCCACTTTCAGTTTCTGCGATAAGCCAACACGGAATTTTGTTCAAGTATTTTGTACTCTCATTACCTTGTCCTTTGTCGCTCCTCACTGGCAAAGGTGACGTAAGACGGATCCTCCACCAAGCTCATTTTTATTTACTTTAAACGAGTCAAATCAAAATAATAAGTGGTTACTTATTGTCATCCCCCTATAAAGTTCTTTGAAACAAAAATCTTGGCAAAGAACTCACATTGTAAAAAAAGGCTGTATTCCTATAGTTAGCATAAACAAACACGATTATTATTACAATCTTCTTCAAAATCCTAGTGTACTACACACACTCGTGTTATTAACTTCAATCCAACATTATGATCAATTTTATTTTATCTCGCTCATTTGCAATTCAACATGATACTCCGGCCACTACTTATAGTTATATGGCTAATATACTTACCCAAGCAATATTTTATTTTTCGAGAAGGAGCGTCATCCACTCCACTCCTGAAGTGAGCGAACAAGTCCTCCTAAACGAGATCTCGATTATGCTGATGAAGAAGACCATCCAAGATGTGTCCTTGCAAAAATAGCCTACCACTCCGCACTCAGTCAGCACTCCTGCGAGTCTTCGTTACTTCTCCATTGCAAGGACGTAATAAAAAGGGAAATTATTGTGTGCAGTTTTACAGTAATTGTCGTTAAATACTTAACTACAGTAGCTATTTAGTGGTAAAAGATGTCGATATAGATTGATACATAGTATGATGAGAGGAGATTGATCAACTTGCTCAAAGATGAGAGAATAAATTACATACATGCACATAGATAAGTAGGGGCAGAATTTTCTTGTGAACGAAATTAGTTCAGATTCAGAATCAGAAGCATGTTTTGAGGTATGCGAAAATGCAAATTAGTCCATCGCTCATGTCATCATTATTGAAGTACTGCTGGTGGTCGTATGTCAGTTGATGCTATAGAAAACAAAAAACAGACGAAAACCTCCCCAAAAAATATGTATAGCAAAGAAGAAGAAAAAAGTAAAATACTTTTAAAATTTCACCTCATTAGTACAATTTGTTTTTATAAACGTGTATCATTTTATCATAATTTTTTGTGCTCCATATGTACATAGGTAGCGGATATATGTATATCTTACACATAATTTCATGTCTTCAGTGCAACAATATCATTATATCATTTGTACTATTTAATAATGATTGCCTCACACGGCGATCGATTGATCGGCCCCGATACGTAAAACAAATTGAAGGAATTTCATAAAAAAAGTGAAAGACAAAATAATATGTATGCTTTGCTTTGTCCTAATGTACCAAACAATCCTAATCCACTTTTCAAAAGTTTTAACAAGAAAAAGTGGGATGACCATTTGGCCAGCTTAGGCTACTACTTAATATACTTACCTACTTAAAAGGATAATAATTTTTGGGTAAAAAGCTTATCATTCCACTATCCTTCCCTTGATTTTTTAGAGCTTTGGGCTTGCTTGAAAACCCAAGCCTATCTGCTACTTTAATATTGTTCATATCAGATCAGTCCAGTTCAGCAAATGATAAGGAAACCAGAAGAGAAGGCGGGTAAAGAATCCTTTTTTCAGGTTTAAAGCTGTCAATTAGCGTTTAGGAGAACACCTCATTATAATACAAATCTAAGCATGTGAGCCGGCAGCACTTATGCTAAATAGCAAAGGATTCTTATTTAAACACACATCAATAATAAGTATTAGTTGCAATACGGTAATATGGTGGTAGTGCTAATGCTAGTTAGTAAATATTAAAATGCTCCAGGGTGTGCAGTGAGGGGGGGGGGGGGATTGTGGACGTTTCCTAAAGCTTCAAAAAAATTGGAGTTTTAACCAGTAGTTGAATAAATAATGTATCATTATTACGATTTGAATAAATAACATCTTGTTGAATTGACCCTATCCAGAAACTCGATGGTACTTTAGTGATGTACTAAAAAGGCAAGAAGTTCTTAAAAATGCCTTTTCTTAGGAAAAGTGGACGGCATGGAAAGGATTATTAAAGACACGAGTAAAAATAGTTGGATCCGGTATCGGAAGGTCTTTTCATCATCAAGGTAACTACTTGAATTTAAAATTGACGAGGTGATGGAGGTTAATTTAAGATACATAGTTTATTTGTTTGGTTCGATTCGCTCCATAATACCCTTTTAGAAAACCGAACTTTGCTCTAATTCCTATAGAATCATGGTTAGAAATAAGACACATCTGCAGATCAGGCAAGATCCATTTTAGACTCACTTTCATTTTCTTTTCCATGCACAAAGTTTGCAAAAGTAAGATTTTTTTTTCTAAAACAGATTTGCATAAAAATGAATGAATATCTGTTTCACATGTTATTCCCAATTTAAAACATGACCATCACATCATCTTCTCGGCCCATCTTGCGATTCCATTTTCACGTCGAGTGGTAGGCGAGCGACCGACCTTCTTCCTTGCATGTTAATTAGAAATCTGGATTATAATAGCTAATATAGGGGCGGCTTTAAGTTGCTGATCTGATTGCTCCACTGCGCTGAATAACAATGAGAAATGGATGTTGATAGAACCGGTGTAGATATTTGCACATTTTACATCTTCCATGATAAATCAACAAGAAGATACAAACTTCAGGACAAGGCGATATGGCATATAAACATGCGTTACATTTTTATAAATGCGATCATTTACACAAAATTTAAGTGAAGCATGGAGATTTTGTTACATCACATCCATGTCATGTTCTTTATTACTAAATTACTTTGAGTGCAACAAACTGATTTGCAATGTAATATGCAATTAAACAATCTCAAGATTAAGTAAACAAGTGGAATTGTAACAGAAACGTTTTTTTCTGTCATGTCCAGTTTCTTAATGAAAATTCTGAATGAAATGACACTACTAGTGATCAACATCGTGTTCTCTCATCATTATCGTCAAGCATAGCATTGACTTTCTGGGTGGTGACGTGATGATTTAGATTTTGCGAGAATTTAAATCTCCTTGTTCTGCATAAATAAACAGTGATTTGGAATTGAGAACTGCAGTGATTGGTATCATTTTCCGTGTTTTGCATGGTTATACTGGCTCAGTTTGCTGAGATTTTTCTCAACTTTCCTCAAAAGTTGAATTAAAACAAATCCATTTTTTTCTCGAACAATTTTACTGTAAAAAACCAACAACAGGAACAAGGGTGATAGGAAAGAAGAATAATGAAAAATCCAGTTTTTTATACAAATACAACTGATTTTTCTCCCAACTGATTTGTTGAATAAATGATGATGATGGGGCCCATTAACCTTGAGGAAATACGTAGGCTAATGAACAGGAACAAAAGGAGAGCAGGATCAGGATGGATAACCAAACCACACACAGGGAAAACGACGTGGTGGACCGGTGAGCATGCATTTCCCTGTTTGTTTAGGGAAGATGATTTGACGATGATGATGAGCACATTAAAATGTGAACTAGATGAGTGGATGAATAAGGATGCTTCACTTTTTATGAGTGCTTACTAAACAGCCTAAGAAAATGCAGTCATGTTGGGTTGTCTTGCGATTCAAAATGTTC
>JAQGAI010002593.1:0-12056 GCA_034696905.1 Lepidocyrtus violaceus
TAATAATAAGAAGAAAAAAATTATGATTAGAAAAAAAGTGGCACACAGTCGAGCCGACCCCTCGGAGATCTTGTCATCCTTTTTTCTATTCGCTTTTTTTTCTTCTCCTCTTTACAGTGGAAAGGAAAGTAGAAGAAAAAGCTAATCTTTTCCTCGAGGAGATTAATAATTTGTAACGGTGGTGGTAGTAATTGTGGTAATGCCGGTCGTCGTCGGGACGAGCAATGCAATGCACATGTGCAAATGCCTGATGTGATAAATATGACATGATGATGCACCCTTTTTTTCTTCGAAATGATCTCCCGAAAGATATATCGCCATTGTCGTAGTCATAACCCTCATTTCTCATACTTTGTATTGTAGTTTGTAATCCACTGAAGTAGGTGTAGTAGGTACAACATTATTTTTTTGCAAAACTACATATTTTAATGGTGAAGTTCCTCTTATATCTTGAAAATGTGGAGGGGACACAGAAAAGAATACTGAATACTGACATGAAGAGCACCATTAAATTTATAGTAGGACGAAAATGATTTCATGTAATGAAGCAAGGGAGGATGAGGTTGATGATGAAATTCGTATCAGTCGAGATTAGATTTATGAATTTTTGTTCAAGCTGGTCTTGTCCTTTTGTACACTATCTTAGTGAACAATATGCCATGGATTGCAGGTGAAGGAGGAGGAATAAATGTAATCTTTATACTAAAGTGCCTATTACATTCATTATGATTATGATGATACTTGTACATAATTTTTATAGCAATAATTGTTATCTGCATGCAGTAAAAATGCATGCCATTATTATGACAAAAACTATGAGCCAAACTCATCAATCTTTGTAATTTACGATGATAATGGATTGAGAACCGTACAGTGTGCTGAAATATATGCGATGAGATAAAAGTTCAAACCCGTTTATCCGTACTGAATGAACTAAAATCCAAAAAAAAAATGCAATCATCATCAGAGCAGAGGTATAACTGAATTCAATTCAATCTTCTTCTTCTTCGGCAAGAACGCACGATTCTAGTTCAAAATGGCAATGTTGTGGACTATATCGCACGAGATATAATTATTCATTATTAGTTGTTTTTTTTTTGAAAGAATCCCAGGCATTTCCAACATTATTTTGAAAAGTAATTTTTGAAAATTATACTTTTGCCTAATGAAAATGTGTCCAAGTTTTGTTAATTTATCTAGATTGCAATTTGCAGCTGTATGCAGTTGCGACTGCAGAGGAGAGAGAACTTGGATGAAAATGCTACCAATTCGAAATCAAATTATGTAATTTAATCAAAGGAGAAAAAATGATGGTAGGGAAGTAAATATTATACTTATAGTAGAGCACAATAATTGGTTTGGATTGTTTTTGTTTTTATCAGCTAAATCTATAACAGAGCAAAAAATGTCATAATCAAGTTATTCTTTATCTTCATACAGAAGGCTTTACCATATTCTTAACCAGTCATTATTGTCAATAAAATTTTGTTCTAGTGAGTTAGGTTACTTTAGTTGTTTATTTATTGCATTAACAATTATTATGATGATACTTCTACATAAATTTTATAGCAAATGCTACACAATCCTACACATATTATTACATGTACTTCAAATTCCATCGACTTTGTTGCCAACAACAAAGGGAAACATAGTGAAATTTTAACAAGATGAGTCTATCTGATAACATTTTACACCGCTGTACACTAATTGGTAACGGGGCACGGGAGCTGAGCTGCTCAGTCAGAACCCAACAGAAGTTTGTCTGGGTTTAGTAGATTTTTAGGTAATATTTTTAGGCTTTACTTTTGATGGGCATTTTGAAATTATTTTGATAGGCTTGCGTTTTTCTTAGAACAAGTAATATCTGCTTTCTGATGTGAAAACTACGAGGAATATGATAGATTATTCCCGTAGATTAGTTTTACTTAAAAAAATTGCTAAATTTGATACTGATGATATGAAACAAATTCCAACAAAGCTTGAGAAAAAATGGAGCAGCGCAGCATTAATTAGATTAATAAAACCTTCCACTTTTCCACTAATATGATTATGATTAATTAATAAATTGGAGGATGAAACCGTACAACAATGCGTATAATAGATGAAAAGTAGATTAGGTATACTGAAAGCTGCCTTCGTAACTCGAATAATGTTACACATTTTCAAGAGCTTAAGATTATGACCAGTGGTACTGCGTTGAAAGAAGGTAAAACCATTTTTAAGGTCAGCATATAATCATGTCTGCCTTACTTTTTTCCCTGCAACAAATGAGAACATGTAAAACGTGCAAATTGCGTAGTGAAAAGGGTTTTTAGTAGCATAACCGGAAGCTGAATTGTACTGCACGTAATGCGCTCCTTTGCACAGTCGCATTTTCCAGATTAATTTTTTCTCCTTAGAAAGGAAGCAAAAAGTGTTTTGAATTGTTCTTGAAACTCACAGCCCGTCAAGTCAAATAATTTTTTTAGATTTTTTTTTCAAGAACTGACGACTGCATCCGCCCATTTAATGCACTTTTGGTTTTCCTTTTAAAAAAGTTCTCATTTACTTCCTGCTGGTCAAAAAGAAAAAAAATGGGCTTTATCCCCCAACTAAATCCTGAGAAACGTTTACAGGGACAGTTTTTACTGCAGCCCTTAATCATATTTTTTAACAGCGGTCATTTCATGAGCCTAAAACGTAACCGCAATGAGCCATGTTCATTGTCCAAATATAGAAATAGTACATATCCTGCCAGATTGCAAAAGGATGTTTAACTCTCAACGGACACCGTCTTTAATAGGATATGTATGTACTGTTGGTTGGCCATTTCTTGCAAGTTGTAAATCATTATAGAAGATCATCATTATTGTCAGAGTTTTATTAGGCCCAAACGCTATAAAATCTAGGTTGATCTTACACCACCACCACAGCAGTGTTGGCAGCCCAACACTTTAGGGTGTTGTTTCATCCACTGCTGTGACGCTGAGAAGGAGGGAATGGAATAATTGCATGAAGTCGATTTGCCATTATCCGATTTTCTATTTAAAAAAGAGTTAGGCAATCACTGGTTTAATGAGCCACAGTGGTACTTTTCTCATTTCAGTCTTAAACCTTTTTTATTGTTGCAACAAATCAACCGGTTAAAAAAGTCAACCCATCAAGACAAACTGAAAAGTAGCAATTGCCACTGCTTGAGCTTTGGCTTAGGTAATCTACCTGGCTGGCAGTAATGAAATGGCAACTAGGTACTTACTTAACAGGGGGAAAACGCTTGCTAGCAAAATGGCATTCCGGTTTGTTAGTATTATAGCACACTTTGTAAACTTTAGCCACATTTCCTAATTAAATATTAACGCATTAACAAAGTTTGAAATCCCAGCTTGAAGCCAGAACAACATGTGAAGCAAGTCAAGTTACAGAGAGATAAAACTCATAAAGACAAAGTTGTACGGAAGACAAGAAGAAATACTTGAAGGTGGAGATGGGAAGGTGCATATATATAAAAAAAACAGGCGAGAAAAAAGGGGCAAACAAGTACCTGACTAGAGGATATTTATTCCTTTGTTTATTTCTGCATAAGGTTATAGAGAGGTGTGTTATTGTTGTTATGTTGTTGTTGGGAGCTCCTTCTTCTCTGGGGTTAAGAAACTAGAGGCATGAGCTCCACATTATTACAGCATCATCAACAACAACATCATCGCAACTTTGTTTCGTACCAGTGGTAATGGTAATACCAATACTAAAATATCATCTTCTGTCCATTTCGATATTAAAGCTGAAGAGAGGTTTTTTAATACGTATTTATATACATTTTTTTTAAATCTTATACTTGGTGGCTTAACCCATTCCATTTGTTTTATTGCATTTTTTGTATCCACCTTTTTTGTTTTGTTTACTTGGGCAAAGCATGGCCATGCATGTAACTAGTGGTATTACTACAGAAGGCCCTAATATCCTCCACTTGAAAGCGCTTATTTCCCATTACGACGACTTACCAGCTAGACCATATCATCATCATCATTCGAGAAAAAAAGCACATTGCATTGTTCAATACGCACGTAGAGTAAAAAGGACAATGACCAAATCATACATTCCCGTACATATTTAAGATGCCTGTTGATTACATTGCATTCATGTAAAAAGAAAACATAATCTCTTGTAAAAGAGATGGACAAAAAATATATTTCTTATGGGCAATGCTTGCCTAAACATGGCCATTGTTTGTTCGATTCGATCATCATCATCATTCTTTTCGTGTTGCTTGTGGACTAACTTGAGCTTCAGCTCAAGAGTTGCAAAAAAAATCCCTCAACAATAGAATACGGACAAGACATTCCCGAGTTGCATGGTATGGCAGTGGTGTGGTGTGTAGTCGATTACATTACAACTTGTAAAATTCACTGCTCAAATGTTTTGAGGTTTTGAGTACACATCCATCCGACAGCTCACTGCCAAAAATAAGTCGAGACCTGACAAATCCAAAAGTTTAAGCCAAAAAAATAATGTTTTCGGGAGAAGCTCTCTTGTTCCACTTTTGTCTATTTCTTTTATATCAAAAATGGTTCTCCTGGGCTTTACTCTAAAGATAAGATGATACTCATGTTTTTGATAATCCCTGTAACCACCATACACACCACTTTCAGTATTATACTCACCGCGCCTAGTATTACTGAATTGATTATTTTTTGGTAGTGGGCAGAAATATATCTGATCTGAGGATCAAAGAATTTTTCCAGAATATATATTTCTCATCATTGTTCATTGTAATTTACTAGAAGACTGACTTCTGTTATAAGAAAATTATATGGGTTGGTTTTTTAGATTTCAATTCTATAAAAGAGCCGCTAGCGTGTTTCTGCATAATGAGCTCAGATTGCTCCAATAAAGTGTTTCATGTCTGAAAATTTGCCTTTGTTTTTATTATTTCTTTATATAGGCTTGTATTTTTTCGAAAGGTTCTGCATTGCTCGTTAACTTCCAAAAAATATTCCTCGTTCTAAATGTAGCAAAAACTCTTTTTTTTGCATATTTAATGACTAAGGACTAGGACAAACAATTTTGCATTTAATTAGAGTGGTGGTGGAGGTGGAGGCGTAAAAGCGAAGTATTTTTTGTGGGCAATCTAGAACTTACCTAGTAAATGTACCTAGTACATAATATATCTAATTATTTATTCCGATTTCATGCATGATATCATGATAAAAACATATTCTCAATATCCTCCACAAACTTTGCAATTTAATGTATTACGTGTATTTACAAAGGAAAGAGGAATGACTCATTGGAAACATGACTCCACTTATGGAAGAATGGAGAGAGGTGATCATCATTTAATATTAGTGAGATCATGATAATTGTATGATACCCCATATTATCTACCTTTTCACACTGCCTCTCTTCTAAAAATGTTTGCTGACTGTAACCGTACATGATCCAAGCAACAAGCACTCCTTTATTATTAAGTGTGAGTATATAATCCTTGCCCATTTATGTCCAGCTCCTAACACTACGTGTCATCCATCGAGATTCGAGTTCAGTTCAGTATACATTTTTCTTCTCGAACCTGATTGATGTCTGCAATTAATACATTGGTAGCTTCAGGCTTACACGTAACAAATGTGCGTTCAATCAAAAATATAGTAATGTATTCATGTAGAATATGATGCGCTATATTTTTGATGAGTCCTTTGTGCCTTGTCCGTCTTTGTTACTGATTCCTGTATTTTTTAAGTCTTCCATTTTCGTACTATTCATCATCCTCATCCTTGTGGCTCATCATTAGCATGAGATTCTTGATCCATTCAAACGTAAATTACATATTCCGTGATTTAATGAAAGTAATTGATACTTGCAAACTAAAATGGCTAGTTATGAAGATCGGATCGGTTGATGGCCAATGCCATGACTTTTCTTATCCCACGCACAATTAATAGTCGACTGAATGGTTATCAGGAATGTGAAGATGATTATTAAACATGACATTTTGCGGGAGTCTGTTTGGCCACAGGGAACCGAGAATACCGAGATGATTGTTTTTGTCTGGTCTACAGACACAGCCAGCATCAGTGTAAGTTGGTTTCATATTCGGACTTTGCAATTCTGACAATTACCATTATCAGGGATTTTCAGTTGTCACTGTCAGGCATATGTTGTATTGCCTTATTATTACCATTACTTGGAAATTTTCATTTCAATACATAGGTACATCAAAAAAAAACGAAATGCATTCCTTATGCGACTCCTTCTTTGTTACCGTTTATAATAGCAAGTAGTAAATGAATGAAATGTCATATTGTGATCATGATAATGATGATATATCTGTAATTTTGCCTAATACAAAAGCTGTACATGAATACCTACGTAAGGCTTACAAAAAAATCGAAATACACTCCAGGGGGCCTACCTTTTCTAAGGTGTGCAATGGCAGACTTCTTATGGAATAATGGAACAAAAGGATTTTAGCTGATAAAACGCATCAGCCCACGCGGTAGTTATTCTGAAATTGGGAAAAAATCTTTCCAAGTGTCACTTTTATTTTTTCGTTGAGTTGAGTTAGATTAAAAATGGGGATAATGAAAGGGATAATAATGACTTCACAGTTATCATTATACTATCATGAATCAAGGATGTACACTATGCCTGGTTGGGGCATAATCTGCATTTATATGAGCTGAAAATTATTTTTCTTTTCCCCCACACATGATGATTAATGGAGCTGTATTATTATTATTTTCCATTTCAGTTGGACCCCCCTACACTCTGCGTCTGAAAGTGAAGTTTTATTCATCAGAACCACAGCACCTGAGGGAGGAGTTAACTAGGTTAGATTACTATTATAATATTATCATAAATAATTGAATTGACAATAGGAATTTTGTAATCTAGACTAAAAAAGTAAAGAAAAAAAGAGAATTTTTTTCTCAGTTCACATTCCTTCAACAGGAAATAAATATTATGTTTCAGCTAATAAATATGGATGTGTATTGTAATTTCAATTTTTTAGGTATCAGTTCTTCCTACAAGTCAAGCAGGATGTTTTTAACGGGAGACTTAGTCTTCCTCCACAGTTGGCCGTGGAGTTGGGAGCCTTAGCTTTACAATGTACTACTTTTTAAAAAATATGATAATTTTATGCTGATTTTATCATGGCATAATGTGCAGGAAATTTTTGAAAACTTTTTCATTAAAACTACAGCGGAACTTGGAGACTATGAGCCAGATATTCACACCCCATCTTTCATATCCGAGTTTCGATTCACCCCAGAGCAGACGGAAGAAATGGAGATTTTGATGTTGGAGGAGTTTAAAAAGTTGAGGTGTGTAGTGTTCCACTGGAATAACCTTCAAACACAGAAAATATGACTAATCTGGAAAATGTATTTTAACTTACTGCGTAATTTTGTGTTGATCTTTAGGGGTCAAACTCCAGCTCAAGCGGAGTTAAACTACTTAAACAAAGTGAAGGTTCTTGAAATGTACGGTGTTGACATGCATACTGTGCTGGTAAGTTTATGACTCATTTTAGTTTTTTCCCTGCCCTTTCTAACATTGTGGTGGAGAACATGCAACAGCCTTGATGATGTTGTTTAATGAAACGGTATAAAAATGCTATTATTATTCTAGGGCAAGGACGGATGCGAGTACTCGCTTGGACTTACACCAACTGGAATCCTAGTTTTTGAAGGGAACTCAAAAATAGGATTATTCTTTTGGCCGAAAATAGCTCGCCTTGACTTCAAGAAAAAGAAATTATGCCTTATCGTTGTGGAGGATGATGATGAAGGGAGGGAACGTGAACATACCTTCGTTTTCAGGTAAATTATTAGCTTGAGCAAATCATCCTTGAAATATTATGTGGAAAAAATCCATAGCTGAGTTTTTCCTCTGGAAAATGTAAAATACATATAAAAAATACAGCGATTTAATTGTTTTTGTAGATTACATAATGAAAAAGCAGCAAAACATCTTTGGAAATGCGCTGTGGAACATCATGCTTTCTTTCGGTTGAAGGGCCCTGTGAAAGGACCGAACGCAAGACAAAACTTCTTTAGAATGGGATCGCGCTTTAGATACAGGTATGACTATTTTCAATTTCTTATTAAGAACTATTTTCAGCGTGTCCACATTTAAAATGACTTATTCCTTAATATTGTCCAATTTGTACAGTGGGAGAACGGAAATCCAGACGTTAGCTCAGAACCGTTCCCGGAGAACCGTCCAGTTCGAAAGACGACCCAGTCAACGGTATGCTCGTCGCCAGTCTCACATTCTTCGCGAACGGAATCGACCAATCCAGTCAACACAGAAGGAGGGTGAGCCGAAACCCGTAGAGAATACTGAGACTGTGGCTGCTTCACAACCCAAAGCTACCGAGTCGGAAACGATCCTTAGCCAAGAGCCGAGGGTATTGCATCCAAGGAGTGGTGCTTCAACTCCAATTAATAACGGAGCCACCACGTCCGGATCACCCCCGGTGACACCAACATCCCGATCTACCCCTAGTCCTTCATCCGCATCTCCTCATAATGATGAGTCTTCAACGCCTCCACCGCCGGAAGACGATCCTCTTGACAATCTCATTAAGAGCATCGCCAAAGAGACTGGTGGATTCATGGCTACCGAAGCTGTGGTCGATTCTGATGTCAATGTCATTCCAAACAACCAAACCAAGTACTTCTCCTTGCCAAAACCACTCCCGCCAGATAAGGTGAAATGTAACATTTGGAAGGCCAAACAACTGGAGGATGATTTGAAGAAGCCCCATGCTGCCGAAACGAACGGAACCTCTCACACATTGTTAAATGGGTAAGTGTAAATGTTGTCCCAGCCAAATCTGTCCAGCTTCAAAATTATCTTCTTTAATACATGACTAATTATTTTTTTATTTTGCAGTGACAACTACACAACAGTCAAAAAGCGTGAAAATGCTATGCAGAATGGACGGGAAAATGGAAGTACCGATGCAGCAACGTTCATATCTGTGGTAAGTAGATTCTTCAAACGCAACACTGTACAATACGATGACATATTTACTTTGGACAAATATTTATATCCGTGGATTAAGGTAAAAGTAATGGTAAACGTGGACTATAGTTAAAAGACAGACCACAAGCAAACAGTAACATTTTTGACACAAATACCGCCTCATTATTTGTGTCAAACGTAATTAGTTTTAATTCCAATAAAGTAGAGTTGTCCCTTGTCCCTCCACATGTTCCAGAATCCCCCATTTAACTTTTAATGTCTTGATCGTCCCTTGTATTTTTACATTTGTTTTCCTTGCAGTAGCTTCCTACTGATATGTATGATTAATATTGAATGTAACATAACACAATTGTGACATAATGGCTGTGCCTGCCAAACCAATTTTTTTAAAATATATATTTATATTATAATTTGTGTATGCAGTTTATTAATTTTAGTGTGCCACTTACTAGCTCATTTTTTGTTGATCTTCTCTCACAATTAATATGTACATACACTGTGATCACTGATAATCATTACCTACCTACCTGACTGTTAAAAGACCTTTAGTTTTTATAATATAATACATTATACGTACGTAAGTTGTAGTACTAGTTTGCTGAGTAAAAAACAAACGGTTTTTATTTATATTATTATGCAACAGGGGGGCGATAAACTGACCCTGCCTTTTAATGGCCCCTTGACCTCTACTCAAACGGTATTGGCGTCCTCAAATACTCAGACAAATGTTGAGACAGACATTGACAATATTTTAAACGATGAGGACAATGATTCCATGCCTCTCCTCCCTCCGGGCTCACCCCCGGTGACAGTAACTCACTTTACGTCCAAAGGGAAAATTGAAAAGATAAAACTGACAACAGAGAGCTCTAGCGTGTCCCCCAAATTTTTTAAGTCCATGAAGGACACCAACATTGATCCGAACGTTATACATGAGATGGATGAGGATGAGTTGGAAGAAGAAGAGAAAGAAATTTTGCTTGTTGAAGGGCCAGCAGCAGCATTGGCATTAATGAGCCAAACTAAACAAAGTAACGATTCAAACAGTAGCAATGACACTGCCATTCCCACTTCTTCTTCTAGCGCGAGCAATCCCTTCACAAACCCGTTTTTGAACACAAACTCAAACAATTACGCTGTTCCTTCAGCCTCCTCGACAGCTACGGCTTCAGCCGGCCCGACAAACAATACAAAGCTAGACAATAACAATCCCTTTGATCAATTTGACGCAATCACTGCCGCCCTTTTGACTTCAACAAATCCATTTCATAATCCTTTCCTAATGCCAACTACTAATGAGTCAGAGGTCGATGGGAGTCAAGGGGCACAGGTTAAACAGGAAGTGGAAAATCCAGGCTGTACAAAAGAATCACTTGATAGAGTAAGTTTGTTGTACGGGATCCTATAGATGCCACCTGTGCAGAAGTAGTCAACAACAAAAAATTATATTAAAATAAATATTCCTATCCTCATTCGTAACTTTTTAACTTTTTTTGTTGTTAAAAATTTAAATTACAATATGTAATCGCTCTCTCAGCTACGGCTAAAATTTTCTGATTTTTTTTCTCTTTCCGAAAAACTACTAATACGGTAAATATATCTATCTATCTTATATCTCGAGGACTTCCGTTAACGGATAGACGATTTTTTTTGTACAAAAAAAGTATTACTAAAACTGAAATTGTCTTATCACGTACGAAGTTTAATGAGAACTTTCACCTCTTTCAACCTCTGTCCTGAATTAATGTCTAATCAGCTCCTACTATCTCTAGCTTGTCATGTTCTTAACTTATTCAGTTTCTTCCTTGACAAACCATTTAGAATCCCATTAGATTACTAATGTCTTCCTAACTATCTTTGTGGTTTATATTGTGGTGGCAATTGCGAGATTAAAAACGAAATACTATGCATGCACAACACAACATGGGTGGGAAAAAGGAAACATTTGATTAACTGTACCTATGTATGAAAATACTACTATACTTACTTTCTCTTTATTTTAACTACCGATAATTTCATTTGCTTCAACATATTTTCGGTTACATATATTTTTATCTCTTGCATGGCTTTTTTGTTGAAATGGCTACCTTATATATCTATTGCACACATTATTTACACATGTTCATATACACTTGTATCATAGCTGTATGATATTTTTGCACGTGTATAAATGAAACAAAAGTGAAAATGCACATAAACCTTTTTTTTGCATGAATATCTTTTATTCCATACTCTTTACCTACTTTACTTCTGAAACAAGTCGTTTCATTATTCTACTTATTCTATGCAAATTAATTGATGATTGATAGCTCATTTCTATTAAATTTGTGGTGATTTATTTTGATTTCTTCCCCCTTTTTCAGGAAATCAACGGAATTTCTTCAAATAAACCGGGTACTCCAAAAGTCGCCCCAAAACCAAAGCCCCGAGTCTCCTCTCTCATCCAAAATAATAATGCAAATAATAACCAGTCCTCCCCACCGGGTAACAACAACGGGAGTTGGACGAATGGGGAAAGCCTTAATGAGAAGCCTGTCATCACGAGGAGAACCGTCATTACCACCCAGATTTAACCGGAGCCTTAAGAGGAGAATGTGTCTTGTCGTCAAACAGACAGACATTAATTTTTTAGCTCGTTAAAAGTTATATTACCATAAAAAATCACCATTGTTGAAAATTACATAATATTTCTAAAACAAATATTTATATTTACTTGCGTTATGATGTTGATGATTGTTTAAAAGAAATAAGGCTATTATTATGTACTTGTACTTACTACTCAGGAGTACGATTGTGTGTGCTACATTTTAGTTGTTATAATTGTATGTAACGTTACCTTCTAGTACATTATCTTTTAGGATCCGGTAGGAACTTTTTATTATTGTTGACTAGTGCCATTTTACTTTCGATTTCGATATTTTATCCTTTAACTGTTGAGAAACTGTATTTTTTAAAAGAAAGATTGTTTTATCACCGGACTATTTTGCATCGAATCACTAAAAGTACCTTTTTAAAAGTCTTGTTGAAGTCCTGCTAGGGGAAAATACATTGTCATTTTCTATTCTTAGCATAATTGAAACCGGATGTAT
>JAQGAI010002594.1:0-12054 GCA_034696905.1 Lepidocyrtus violaceus
ATATGAGTCATATCCTAAAACTTATCTTTAAAAATGATCATTTTTAGACTGCCAAGGGTGGTGATTGTGATCACCTAATTTAGAGGTGGGTGCACCCAATTTTTCCAATTTTTAACCTATTGTCGAGACATGAGACAATAATGATCCAATAAGTTGAGATTGGGATTAGAAATATTATAGCTTTCCTTTTTATTACTTGCTTTCAAATTCTGTTTATACAATTTCCACATATAATCATAATCAGATCATCATAATATTGGTTTATTCCGACTATTCAAGAGCCATCTGTGTGATATGAATGTTGTATATATTGGTCGAATATGTTACGAATATCGAGTTCAGTTCAAAAGTTCATAGGATGCCTCTTTATTTTAGTAATCATCTATTTAGTATGAATGTGTTGCATAATGGATGGATTATGCAAGCAACGAAATTTGTACAAATACAATATTTATATAACGTTGGATTTTGTGTTTAATATTTTATATTTTGATTTAATATTTATATATTTTACACTTGTTCCAAACGTTCAATTCACTATTTGTGAATCGGGCGTCAAGAGAAATTGGGTAATGCAAGTGTGTTGCAGAATACGAAGAATGATTGTTTGATATGCGTGGGTAAAAAAGCACAAATGAAAAGGTTTCCCCCCTTTCCGTAATAATACGATAACGTTTTTGATAGTGCATAAGTTCAACATATAGGTACATATAGGTATTCCCTTTCTTTCAGATGTGTGCCCAAAAGTATCATCGTCATTTAGAAATTCATCAGTTGTAATGTAATTGTGATATTTCTTGATTTCTTGAGGGTTGTGCCGCGTGGAAGTAGTGAACAGACTGGTGACTTAGAATACTGAGGGAGATTTGGTATAATATATTAATTTGTACTCAATCAGCAGTAGTAAAAACGGATGTGCTAAAAACGAGGAATGACTCTTAAGCAGAGATTCCTAACCGGAGGACGTATTTAAAATAGACATTCAGCTCTGCATGTTATGCGGCTACTGCAACCTGCCACTTCTTGGTATCCTCATTTCATTCTCATTCATCAAGCGTGTTCCTTTGGGATGCTCCCTTTTTTGTGGGACTCTACTTACCACAGCAAAACGAAGTCTGATTATGAAATGGAAATTTTTAACATTTTGAGTTCCATTTTTGGATCAACTATAAGTACATATATAACGTGGGAGCTGAGAGAATGAAACCATTCTATTACATCCTGTTACCATTCAACTATTGAGCTATTGTTTGTTTTTCTTTCAACGCCTTCACTTTTGTGTTGATCTGAGCTTGCGCATAAAAAAACACGTTGTTTTTTTAGGATCGAAAATAAAAGGATGTAAAAGTATTTGAAGTTTCCCATTTTAACACCCACGTCTAAAAGTTTTAGAAAATATCAAGAAAAAAGCATTCATTCTTGTCAGAACTGTCGGCAACCCGTTCTTTGTGCCTTGTATTTGAAAACTCCAAAATGAATAGCTTTAAAGGAATAACGTGCATTACCGTATGGTTAACTGTGATTGT
Source organism: Lepidocyrtus violaceus (assembly GCA_034696905.1). Classification (NCBI taxonomy): domain Eukaryota; kingdom Metazoa; phylum Arthropoda; class Collembola; order Entomobryomorpha; family Entomobryidae; genus Lepidocyrtus; species Lepidocyrtus violaceus. Next base: position 1,527 of record JAQGAI010002594.1, read on the forward strand.
TTTAGTATTCGCTTTGACCAATGCATCCACGAATGAAACAGTTCCAAAGGCGAAAATTCTACCGTTTCTGGAAGACAATGAAGACTCCAACTCATTGGAAGCACGGAGAGGAAACAAAACCCAGAAGATCTTAACAAGACCGCTAAGTCCGCAGACAACAACGACAACACCACATAATCCTTACGTTTTGCATCCTCAGTATCCGGGGTTCAATCCAGGAAGTGCAGCGGGGCCTGGATATATTCCAGGAAGTCCAGATGGCTCTGGGTATAACCCGGGAAATGGAGCCGGTCCTGGATATATTCCAGGAAGTTCAGTCGGCTCTGGGTATAACCCAGGAAGTGCAGCAGGTCCTGGATATATTCCTGGAAATGGAGCAAGCCCTGGATATAATCCTGCAAATGGAGCAGGACCTGGATATATCCCAGGCCGTCCAATGTCCCCAGGATATGGAGACTCCTTCGCACAGGGAAGTGGGATCCAAACAAACGTTCACCATCCTCCAGTAAACCCCAATAATTTCCCAAACAATCAAGGAAATATGATGGAACAAAAGAATGAGCAGCCTCCGTCAGGAATACCAGATATTTACGTTCAGCTTATTGGGGCTATTGAAAAAATGGTGGGGAGAATGGACAAGTTGGAAAATAGACTGAGAACCGTAGAGAATATTTTATTTCATATGACGAATAAGAAGGATGAACTCCCTGAGCAAGGTAGAATATATTACGTATCACAATGATTATAAATGACATGTCATACACATGACATTCCCTACGTCTACTTCCTACTTTTACTTCAGTATTTTGGAATATCTTTGGCTGCAAGGTTTTTTTAACCAACCAACCAACTTACACTATATTTTGTAGGTTCTTGTCCCAATAATTTCCGAAAAGTTGAAGGCATCCGGGGAAAATGCTATCAGATTAGTTCATTTACCAAAAGCCCAATGATTTATGACTGGAAAAGTGCAGAAAACGAATGTACGAGGGTTGGTGGCCGTCTCGTAGAAATGCTGAATTATGAAGATTTCCTACGCGTCTCCCAATTCCTGATCAAGTACAGCTCTGCGAGGTAAAAATGAGTCCCTTGTCATTTACGATCAAATTTAATGATTTATGTAATGATCACATTTAAGTCCATAAATATCAAATGTTAATACAAATGTTTCTTGTGAATTTTGCAGCAACTCTGCTACATCAGACTATTGGATCGGAGGTATAAATCCAGGCCTGATTTGGATCTGGGCAGAGTCTGGTCAACCCGTGGAAATGAATAAGAGGTTTTGGAACGACAATGACAATAGTAGCACAATACCTGGTTGTCTCAAGCTCTCCTATTCGCATAGACTTAACACATACTTCTTCAAACATTCTCCGTGTGGCCACTCTCAAAATTATATTTGCGAAATTATGGATAACACTGTGTCCAGAGCACTGGCACATTTTGAGGAGCAGTTGTGGAATGAAAGTGAGACTTTGTAAGAAAAATCGTTTAACAATTTTATTTTTGTACATTATAAATCCATGCATACTTCGTATTCCTTATATTTCTAGTTGTTATACGCATTTTGGACAAAGCGAGTAATATTTTTGTAACATGAAAGATTGAATAAAACCGAGCTCAATACAACCAACGGTTGTGGCATGACATAATCTCATAGTTTACGTTTTAACAAAAGGCAACTTTTAGTGGCTTATAAAATCCGCTGTTATCTCAGTTCCAAATCAGCAAGAAAAGCAACAAAGAGCAAGAACACCTTGAAAGTTTTATCTAGAACGGTGGGGCAAGCTTGTTTGTATAAATGGTAATAATGGCAATATTCTTCTTTGACTAGCTACTAGCTATTATTATGGCGTGTTTCAAGAAACTGGCTCATGAGGCATTTCCCGTTGTCAAGTGTTCTTCATTTGACCCCACAAAAAAATCTAATTTTATAATCCTGGATTGTCATAATACATATTTTGAGGTTTGGGAAAAGAAAATGACCAGCATGTATTTAAAACAAGGCATGTGCGGTGCAATTTCATTTTATTATTTATATATTTCCTGTTAACTTCCGCGAAACGTGGTATTGCATGCAAAATTATTCTCAGAACGGTGCTCCATCTTATGGTCTTTCTTGATTTCATACAGAATGGTGGAGGTGCAAAGCAGTAAATTATAGAGCGTTATACCTTTTAACTTGAATCTGACAAAGGAAGAAATAAAAATGAAATGCTCCGACTAGGAGTTAAAAGCTACGTTCAACAGTTTCATTTAGAATTGGATTGCGAAAGAAAGGAATTTATCCGTTTGACATCAACACGGAATATATTTTAATGAAATGACATTGTGGGGAAAATGTTATTTACTTACAGGAAATTGCATGCAATATCAAGCGAAGCGGCAAAATGCGCAAATAGTAACTGGGGACACATTATGCATTGAAATAGGTATTACATTACAATGTGTAAGGTGCCTGGTTTTTTTCCTTTCATAAATAAACAAATCCTGCTCGCATATTTTGTTGTGGAATATTTACAGTGCAGCTAGCTGTTGCATAATAATTGTTTCCATTCTACTTTAGGAGTTCGCTTATACAGGAACAGGACTTAATTTGACACAAACGAGAGGTGAATTAGCATAATTATTTAAATGGTGAAACATGCTGTGAATAAGGAATCCGTTTCCATGATTATGTAAGGAAGGAAGTAAGGTTTTATAACAAACGTCATATTTATAGTATGAATGGAAAGGATGTATTTCCATCAGCACGGTGTCGACATTATATACCTTCCTTCTCCTGCCCAGACTCAATTAAATTGAAATTCCACCCGTAGTTGTAAGTTGCGTATTTTGGGGTATACCGATACTCCGCATCGCCTGGTAATGGGACCTCTCCGGTTGAAACGGGATAGGGCGGAGGGGCGTTATCACTTTTAGCATCATCTTCGTCTTTGCCAAATATCGTTGCGTCTTGGTAAATGGGAGCAGCTACATAATGTTATATAAAAACATATTAGAAGAAAGATGAAATGAGATGAACGCATAACCTAATTTAGTGGTGAATGATCTGGAAGGATCTTTTCTTAAAGATTGAAAAATAATGATCGTGAGTGACTTACGCATGGAAGGATATTTGGAAAGCAACGGAATAGGTGGGGCTGAAGGATCCAAAGGAGGAAGTGAAATTACTTGATTTCCTCCATCAGGAACATGCAAAGAATCCGGTGAAAGTAAATCTGAAAGGAAGTTTGTGTATGGGATGGTGGCAACTTCTATGGGTATCTTCTTCTTCAAATCAATACTGCTTGGAATGTCCAGTTTGAACTAAAATAGATTAATCCATTGCAATAAAATAGGTACCATTCCTGCGTTTCATAATTGGGTGTCATTAATATCCATATCCATTCCCAAATGATTTCTTACCTTTGATAAATACGTCATCCCGATGATTTTACATCCGCCGAGGTTGGAAGGAGGGACTGGGGGAATTTGAAATTGATTTTGCCAACTTTCACTTTGAAATGGCTGAACTTCTGGTCCACGGATTTTGATAATTTCCTCAGTTTTATGTCGGGTTCTACCCCTTGCACGGAATGATATTTCCTAAAAATAAAAAGTGCAAAAGCAATCCCATTAAAAGCAATAACTTTAAATATTTCATGAACCATAACCTACGTATAAAGGGGCATTAATGGACTGGGAGTGGACTCCATGAAGAGGAAAAATATAAAATTTAGTACCCTAATAAAATGGACCACGATTGCAGACACCGGTCGGGAGCTGGAGTTGGAGGCATTCACAGAGAACTTGACAAATTCACCAGGGACATAACCCGTTCTCGGCATCTCCACTTTCATTGAAATGGGACCCTCTTTACAGCACAGACAGCAGATCGATTTTTCCTTTGATGCTTCTTGCGGCTCCGCATAGACTGGCTGCAGATTTAGGTCAACGAGTGCGTTGACGGTGAACATTATCTTTGTGTTGTAGTCAAACTTCCAGGATCTCTTTACTATTGCCTCGATGGTGTAGCGGACATTCCCAAATTCCCCTTCATAGGAGCTGGGTAAATTTAATGGAAGCTGGAATGTGAAAGGGTACTCGTGATCACCGGCAGGGATGGCTATGTCTGAGCCTTTTTCTGTGATTAAAATCCATTTTAACGAGCAGATGAAAATTACTTGAAAATGAAGGTATTCAATAACAAAATGTATTCAATGTAAATCAAAATTCAAGTAACTAATTTACCATCTCCCACAAGAACAATTTTCGTACTGAAATAAGACTCCTCCGCATGATATCCTTTTGACCCTCCCTGTCCTTGTTCCTGCCAACCGACTTCCGCTTCACCGGTGAATTTTAATTTTAGTCCTTAAAAATAAATCACAACTCGAAACGTTAAGCAACATACTCACACATTGAACTATGATCAATTGACGAATTAACTAACGATAAGTTAATATTTAACCTTGCGAATTCTTTTCCTCTTCCAATCCTAAAATCACTTTTCCCGTGACCACTTGTCCAGGAAAGTAGGCTCCAATGGGGTTGTCCAGCACAATGGAAAATTTTGTTGGTGCCATTTTAAACCAGACTACTTACATTTTTCACAGTCTAATTCAACATTTAAACAACAATTTCACGTGATGAACAAAGTGAACTCTGCAGATTACTTATGAAGAGCTACTACGTATTTAAGTAACACACAAAGAAAATCGGAAGTTTGCATGCAAGCCAAACGTTACAACTGGAAATGTGTTGCACCAACTATGGAGGAACACGTTAAACTGATGCTTTAGCCAATTTCTCCGGATTCTTTTTATCCGTCTGCTCCCGCTCCCTTTTTCTCTCCCTTCATTCCGTTAAAGCAAGAAACCAACTCACAATCAGTCCGTGCCTAAGCCAAAACCCATCTCCTTCTACACATGAGGTCTTCACTTCTGAACCTTAAACCTTAAATTCTATGAATGCATACATGTATGAGGGTGTGAGGGTTATAAATTTCTGTACTTTTGAGAGCCAGCTTTTATGTGAAAATCTGTGGAATTTATGTCTAGGCACAATAATTGCTTTTTTAAAGTTGATACACACATACAGCCATGCTTATAAAAACAAGAAGATTTTTATGTTCGCAGTCCCTACTACAGCCGGCCTTGTTTTTTCATTATTCTTTCCCATTTCCATTGTCTTGTGTCTACCTAGTATGTTTATCGAAACAAAGCCATAAAAGACGATTCTTATCTTTACTAGAAAAAAAAATCTTTATTGCTACTTTTTCTCATGTTATAGCTGTTTATTGATGTAAAAAAAGTATTACACCCAATTTTCAGTCATGAAGTTTTTTTCACAACTGCTTGTTTATCTTTCTATTCTAGTGAGTTTAGCTGTTTGAGTCATAACAAAAAACAGTTTAAAATACGTTGGTACAAACTAATACGATACCGATAAATAATTTTAAAAAAAAGTTAATACGTAAATTTGATCACACTACCAGAAAAAAATTGCGTTTAAAATATATTTCAAGGTATATATAGGTATAATATTTTAGGGTATTCCCATCCGCTGTCCGGCTATCACTTTTTACCTATGATTCATCATTCCGCAAAAGCTCCTATAAAATAATAGAAGTGAACTTCCTGTTACTTCCATCACATCGTAATAAAATGAACCCAATGAACTTAGAGTGCAAATAACAATGGGCTATATATTTATATTATGATGACAAATTACCAAAATAAATCCAAAAGAAAGGATCAACGTCTTGTCTCTGATTGAGAGCACCTCTGACTTGTCAAATTTAAGAGCAACCAATCTCCCCTGCTGCTCCTGTATAACTTTTGCTACTGACCTTCCATCACTGGAGATTATCTGCGATGTCAATTAAATGAAAATAATTTGTCATTATTAATATGTACATATTTTATACTTGTGCCATTGATATACAAAAATGGAGGAATTGTTTGTCGAGTCCCAATTTATCTTACGTCATATTTCAATGTGAAATTATAACTCCTAATCCCGGAGGTTACGGGTGGGCCAATGCTAAACAAAAGTTCCCCACTCCAACTTAGAATCTCAAATCTGGGTGACGCCATGAAGTGCCATAGTTTTGATACAGAGCCTAGACCTTTCCTTTGGGAAGTTACAACAGAAAATTTCTATAAAAATTCCCAAATTACCCCAATCAAGGTCATTTTTCTTTCATATACAGGTCATTTTAGGTACATGATATTTTTTTCTTTTTGTGAAGGTTCACCATTTGTTTGCTCAGGTAGCCGCTGATCTCTTCAAATTCAATGGCAAACAGAATTTGATCATGCAAATCGAATATCACCATATCCTCATAGTCATCGTTTGCACAGCTACACAAGCCATTTTCCTGATGGGCTGTGAGAAGTAGCTCATTCCTTTCTCCATCTCGTACTTGATAATTGCGAGAAAAGTTGTAGCAGAGACCTAGGAAAGGAACCAGTAATGATATAATGATATGGGAGAGTAAATGAACAAGTTTTTTCATCATCCTTTTCACCATCATGATTCATTTACGTTTGTTATGCCTATTGATCCGGAATGTTGTCAGTGAAGCTATTACGTTGAGTTCCGACAAGCTGCCCACACTACGGATGGAGGAAGACAACGATGTCAGTGTAGCCGATTTGAGTAGCGCTGTAAGTTTCAGATAAATGGAAAATTGGCCTCGGGAGAGAAATATTCAGACTTTTTGCACTAACCTAGTTTTGCAGTCATTGCTTACATGTAACTACGCATCGGAGATTATTATCAATTTGACTTACTTGTTTTTTCAGTGGGCCCTTTCATGGGCTGTGTTTGTATGACTGGAAGCATATTTTCCTTAACCGTTTAAAAAAAAGTGAAATGAGGTTTTTGTTACAGAGCCGCACCTTTGACCGGTCCACAAATTATTGATAAACTGGGTCGAATCTATGTTGTAGAATATGTCCTGGTCAAAATTAAGAAAATATTTACTCCGAGTTATTTTATTTAGAATCACAACACACCACCTTAACTTCACAGCAGAAATATTTTCACTTAATCCGGTATTAATTAGTACAAAATTAGCAATCTGTGCAAGCTTGAACTAAAAAAATGTAAAGTCTACAAAAGTAGCAGAAGTTTCAACTGTTCCGTGTTGTCAATCATGTGTATTGTTCCAGAATCAGTAGTCATATGATGATAATACATCAATCATTTCTCTTAAAAATTCGCATGTATCAAATCATGCGCAAAGGCTGTTACTCGTAAAAGCGAGCACGTAATAAAAATACATGTTTATTTCAGACATAAACATAGCTTTTTTTTACGTATATGCAACATTATCCTTTAGCGTTGGCTTTTCATAATGCATTATAATATTTGGGAGCTCGGGAGGTAATCAACAAACGTAAAAAAATTTCCAAGTGATACAGATTATCCAGAGGCTTACATCATCACCGCAGTTTCATTCGACTACACAAAAATCAAAATCAGTCATGTGGTAACTTGTAAAATATATATACCAACGCACATGAGAACGAGGAATTATGTCATGCTGCACATGACAAGTCAACAAAAATACATAAGCAAGTAATCAAACTTATTTGTGTAGATACAACAGTTCATAAAGCACATACACCTTTTATAACCAACCCGAATCCAGTGCGTAAGTATGCAGTTGATTTGATACAGTTTACAAACCTACTTGATGCAAGCACACAAAACATCTCCATTGCAATTCATAATATAGTGTATTCTCCCATGTCCTGTGCAACCACAAAGGATATTTTATCACATATCAACCCTCAATGCCAAACAGTGGTTTCACTTCAAACGACAAAGCATTTCGATTTATGTTTTACATGATAAATAAAAATACCTATTGGGTTATATCAACGAACAGCATGTAGCGTTTGTTAAATCCCCAAAATTGTCTGAAAGATGTCTCATCGCCTACCTTCCTTGACGCGCCGATGCGACTATTTGGAGTTCCACATTAGTCAATTAAATCAACATGGACTTTAATTTAATTTAATTGTTTCCAACTTCATGGAGTTAATATATGCTTGACCTGGTTTGTTATGATTATTATTGGTAATTTTGCAGATATTTTTTTACTGTTAGTAATAATAAGTCAAATGATAGTCTACATTTTCCCGGAAAAATATACTTCAGTGTCAGCCCCCCGCGGGCTTCACTAAATTGAGTATAAAATGGTCGGAGACGTTTAAGAATTTTATCATTCACAGCTTTGAATTCAATTCATTCGAAAACATTCAAAGTTATAAAACCTTGCCCTATTTTCTAATCACCAATTTCTTAAGTTCTCACAATGCCCCGAAAGCTCTCAATTTTGGCTCTTGTGAGCCTCGCCGTGCTGTACTTTTCTGCGTCCATTGCCCTCAGCGTTCCTCTTACGGGGGGTTACAACTATGCTTTGGAGTACGAGGTCCACGAAGATCGTAACGGTTCTACCTTTACCCCGTGTCCAGCTGGTACTCGAAATTTCAGCTCTGTTTGCAACAGTTCGGAAATTTTGGTGGGGAACAGTACTCGTCAATTTGTGGTTTATGATGTCATCGTCATTCCTGGCAACGACACTGACACTGATGAAGATTCAAAACCTAGAAGACGCATCGCTTGCTGTGAAGGTGTTGGATTTCACCGGGATGGAGAAAGCCGTTTCAGATTCATAGGATGTGGATTCGATGCCTTCCGAGGGGCTGTGTACTGGGGAAATAACACTGGCTATCCAGGGATCCGTTGTCGCGGAATGCATAATGGAACTGTTGTTGGATGGCGCTACAAAAACTTCACTTTACCGGGTGGCGACGATTAACAACTGGACGAGGACAAACATTTCCAACATTTAATTAACGATTTACCACATATAAGAGTATCGTATCGTAATACAACATTTATCCTTCATCATGACGGTTCGCTCCAACTTTCTAAAAGTCACAATTCACTACATATTTTTTAGCAAATCTAGTAACAAAGTTGTTCTTGACAGTTCCTGAAAAAAATGTAATCGTAGCTTGATATAAATAAATGATAACTAAAACATAATGTTTCTTTTTTGTGCATAGGATTATTTGTAATTAATCATAATCATATTAGTCATCAATTCTATACGTCTGTTTGATCTTTCTAGGACAACATAGCATCGTTTCCTTTCTTCTATTCCGTTCTTCTCATTTCTTCCTGTTGTATACCTAGTTATAATTGAGTTATGGCTTGGCTAGTGATATTTTCGTGGGTTGTTCTTCTTCCTCAATTGCGCTCCCCTTGTATATCTCAATCTCACCATAGTAGGTAGGTATATATTTCTGTTCACCCTATCTGCACATACACTCTGCAGTTACGAGTAACATCTAACGCATCATCAAATCCCCTCGATGTGAAGGACTGGTTCGCAAGTTGGCTACCAAAAATCATCAATCTTTTTAAAAAAGAACATGAAAAGCTTTCTGCTTTTATTTCATCTCACCGGCTTCACTTGTTGATGTTGCTTATATTGAATCCCCACCTCAACCCTTTCTTCGTATTTTCTTCTTCTTCCTTTCAATAACAACGGCCAGGAGAAAACAAGCCACATAAATTAATTAACATTTAGAAAGGGAGGAAATTGAATCATGGACATCGTGATGGAAAAGTAACAACAGGAAAGGGTTGTAAAAGGCAGAGGGTAACTTGTTTGTCCCTACGATGTGCTTTTTAGGAGGTTAAAAAAACGCAGGCAAACAGGGATCTAGATCTAGAATGTGAACGGACACTACACAAAATGCGTAACTATACATATATGGACTTACGTAGGTAGGTGGGATGGGGTCGGGTAGCCGTAAATTTCAATTTTCATACTCTGCTTCCAACAATTCATTTAATTATGACCCGATGCTTTACAAAACAATTAAGCACATGGTCCATGCCCGTCTCTTCTGCTTCTATTCTAAAACACTAATAAATAATATGATTTCAATTTCAATAGTCTCCCGTATGTCAATTTTCAAATTTCTAGAAGACGAAAAGTCAATTTTGTCTAACTTAATTTTAGAAATATCCGGCTCTCTCAAGCAAAAATCATGTTTCATGGCTGCTGAAACAATCTTTATGAAGACTTGCTTCAACAAGAATATACTTGATAAATGACAATAAATTACCTAAGTAAAATCGAAAATTTTCCAAAAAGAGTGCACACAGAAAACGGTTTGGCATATCACTTTTTAAATTTTCTCTTCCGGAAGATACTCTGATCATCAAACATAATCTATTTTACTTGGCCCCTCCTGTTAAAAATGCTATGCAAACTTAAGTTATATCATAAATGAGTCTTTCCGCTTTCTTCAGCATTTAAAATTTCACAAGCTCTCTTCGGCTGCTCATCCCCTAAAAGTCGCGACATTTTCACAGTTCCTGTCACTTCGAATCGGTCAAGCAACAGCGAGACAACTTCAACCCTAAACTTGGAGTTTATCGATAAATAATAAAAAGGCGTGAGGAAAGACGTAGCTCAAACTTTACATAGCTTTCGTTTTGCACATATGGT
>JAQGAI010002595.1:0-12047 GCA_034696905.1 Lepidocyrtus violaceus
TTCATACAACTTTAACTTCCATACCTGAAAGAAATTGGGAGGAAAGGACTGTTGTTGTTCATCATTGGGACTAGGACACACTTGGATCCCAGAAACAATTATTTCTTCACTGTCCCTTCCACTGGATTTGCTGGTTGGAGACTGCTCCTCACAACCAGCACCACCGCCACTGAGCCGATCAAGACCCGGGCTGGAAGTCTTATCTTGGACGCAGCTGTCACTTTGGTAAACTCTAACGACTTTATTTAGGACGGCCGGCGTGGTTGTCCGACTAGTTTGGATGATTTTGTCAGGGCCGTGTTTGGCTTTGGACTCACTGCTAGTGTGACTCGACCATTTCAATCCTCTTGCGAGGAAAGCACGGACAAATATCCAACTCTTCTGGAGTCTTCCTTGCCGCTGTGGATGAGGCTGATGTTGGTCTTCCAGAGGGGAAGAGCCAGTCAAGCTGTTCTGTCTCCTTCTCCAGCTCACACTGCCACAACTACTATTATCGCTTCTATGATTTATACGACACGTCTCAATCCTCTTCCCCTCAACGCAAGTATCCGCAAGAGAAGATAAAAAAGCACGTTCACGGTGCTCCGAGTCTTTCATACTTGTGACAGTCCCATCCTTCTTCCTTTTCTTTCCCAGCCTGGGTTTTCTCTTCCAGAAGGACAAGCCGGTGTATATGAGATTTTGCAAGGAGCAGCACCACAGCTCGGTACGAGTCGGGGGCAATGCCATCCAACAGTTTGACTCCCCAACGCTCCCCTTCCTATAGCTGCTGGCTGGAGAATGATGACGACGAGGGGACCAGCGACCTTCCACCGACACCTTGTACTTGACAGCTGAAATTCGAAGGAACACCACGAGAACCAGGAGGAGAAACACGGAGACCCAGTCCAGACCCAATTTCTCACAGATTTTTAGAGTCACGTTGGTCAAGGACACATAAGCAAATGAGATGGGGTCCACATTTTCCAGAAGGAAATCAACAGGGTTCCGCTCGTACTGAAAGGGAAGGTGTCGAGAGTTGTGGTGGTGGTGATAATGCTGATGTGTCAAAATCAGGGAGCCAAAGCCAACTCCGCTGTTCTCCCTTCCATGATGACTTGACGTCTGCCACACACCGTCATATCTCTTCCCCTCCAAATCACTCCCATCATCAGCCCTACCAACCAAATCCGTCAAAGGGAATGCAAGACTGTTTGAGGATGACGACGGTGGGAATGATGTCAGTGGTGTAGCGGGCTGGCCGTATGAGCTTGCAAAATCCTGCTGAGAATTTCTAAACAGCGATGTTAGCAGACCTGCTGCTGCAGTTGTGGAGGCAGATGCGAGTGTAGGAGCCAGCCACGAATGCACTACTGAGCTGCACACAGCCGGCTCCTCTCCCCTGTAGCACAGCTGAACATCCTCACTTCCAAGGGAAGAGAAAGCCTTCCACTCTGAAGACAAAAGGGATGACAGAGTGAAAGCATTACAAGTTTCAGACTCCACTCCAGTCGAAAAACTGGATAAGGCTTCTTCCGAGGAAGCCATCCTTGCACAACTTGCAACTCCCACAGAACAACCCTACTTGCCAAAATCTCCCCAACCCAGGTGTATATTGTTTTATGTAATCAGGAGGACGTTACGTTGATGCTGACGATCATCATGATAGTTCTCATCTCTCCGTCACACAGTCGTACAGGATAGAAGAGAAACCCGTATCATCCATACAAAAAACTTCCCATTTCTCCTCTACCCCATTTACGTAATCATTACAAATGGAACACTAGAAACATGATCATCATCATCCCAAGTTTCACTTTCAAATGGAAGAAACTGCCAGTGCAACGAGTGCAAACACTTTCCAGTACACAGCAAACAAACAGAAACTTTTTTTATGAACTTCTCCCAAGCAAACATATCCATCCCATCCAAGCATAAAGTCCTAAAAAGTTGTACTCGTATTTGCCTCCTTGCTATTAACTTTAACTCACTGGCCGAGGGAGTGAGACCAATTCCAACACTGAAATGTGTGCCAACATGTAATTAGCCAATCCACTACTTAACAGATCAGGATTGACAACAAATATCCCAGAATACTACCTATATGCCAGGCTGGCAGAGAGAAAGTGCTTTTCACGATAACGACAATTTTTCAACACATTTCCCCTCCGATCCTCGACAAGGAACGGCCATTTCCACACGAAGTTTTTGCACACACCCGTATAATGGACGTAGCAAAAAAAGAGAAGAAGCTAAAACACCGCTTCTTTTCACTGTCACAAACACGAGAGAAAAAAAAATGAGATCAATAAACCATGCAACCGTCGTCCTCCTCACTCCAATCCAACTCCAAACTCCCCAAAAAAAGAATTGTGTTACAGGAAGAAGAATGTGCTGCACTCTGAAAATGTGGGATGATGGCGATGATAATGATTTTCTTTCTTTATACTACTTTTCCCTCAGTCCTTTAACTTCACAACACAGTTTTTTTGGTTTGGACACACACACACACATATAAGTATAAGTAGCTCAGATTCTAAAGTCACATCAAGAGTGAAAAAGGAAGGAAGAGACAAAATAGAATAAAAAAAGAAGCCGAGCCGGAGGAGCAACAGCTTCCATTCCCTCAATAGCCAGTTGTGAGTTTGGATTCCACAACGAAACTGTATTAACCTCATTTACTAAACAGTCTTTCTATTATGCTTAGAAGGTTTTGTAGCGGGGAAAGTCATCGTCACACAAATGATGACACAAATACCTACGTTGATGCTGAAAAAGCTCAAATTGCATTGCATACAATTTAACTAACGAGCTCGTGCGCTGCACTTCTCAAAATGTATACGTGGCCGTACATTATTTTACGGGAACATTTATTACGCAAGCACTCTTTGCTCTTGGAAGAATTATCTTCCGCTATATTGTAACGTAACCACTGTATCATACTCAACTTACTATGAATTATAGAATGAAATCGTGAAGAATATAGAATCGTGACGGTCGTCTTTGGGTTCCATGAGAAGGACACTTTATTGTCACAATCTATGCAGCAGCATTAATCTAATCAGCGTGGATAATCTTTCTTTAAAAAAAAATCTTCAGAATCCAGCATGGGAACCGTGTCAGTTGTCGGTGGTGGTGATCAACTCAAACTATGACACTAACTGAAAAATCGGTTCTTCAAGATGAAACACAATTTTTCTTTCTCCTGTGACAAGAAAAGATATGTTAGGATGAGGATGGAATGGTTTCCAAGAGTAAAGTTCTGCTAACGATGAAAACCATGCCCATCATAACTATAGGTATACGGAGTTTTCAACAGAGATGGCTGGGGAGACTTGAAAAAAAAGAAGCATTTCCGGTGAATTGTTAGATCGCTCTTACTACTTCACTAGATATACTTTACCAATTCATACATATTAATAACTTCTGATGATTGTAAAAGACAAGTGAAGCGGTTCCCTTGTGAATACTGCCACCATCCTTCTGTTCTTCACTCCCCCCACTGCACTCCCAACTCCCCGCCAGCTTCCTAAGAAGCTAATAAATCCAACTAGCTAATCATGTAAGGTCACACAAGCACAAAAGCCAATAATAAAGGTATGTTGATGTTCCTATAACTTGATTTCCTCTCCAATGTCATTAAATTATTCCCTTTGAAACTGGGAAAAAGGGGGAAACAGCTCAAAGATGAAATCGAGTTCTCTCTAATTTTCTAATTCCTCTTTGTGCACATTCACGGGAAAAACTAGATGAAATAGCTTCACTCCAATTCAATGGAGGGAAGGAGAGGAAATGGAGGAACTGAAGATGAGAAGAGAAAATAAATAAAAAGGGTTATGTTATGGAGGAATGCAGATATATGTACATAGATAATATGCTCACTCACATGGGGGCTCCTCGTCCTCCCATCCTCCTTTTCAAAAGATCAAAAGCCCATAGGACAAAAAATCTCTTGTATAGTAATGAGCATCGGCCTAAACTACGCGCTAAACAGAGCATATTTCGGTTGTGTAAAGTAACAGCAGCATAACATCCAAATTATTATTATATATATGAATAATGCATCATGGCGTTCCACTGAAAAATTATTTTCGTCCTTCGCTTTTTTTAAAACAGGCAAAGGCAAATGAGTTGCTGTCCTGGTCCTGGTCACATGGAAAAAACAAGCCTACAAGGACTAATCCCGTCATGCCATATTATTACAATTATTATTTTTGAGAAAATAGAACGCACCAAATCCCCATCTTCTTCGCAGTAGTAAATAACCTAAAAATGCCTATACTCAACTGCCAAATTCTGAAAATACATGGTTGTCTAATAATAATACTATAATACATACTAAAAAGTGCTGAAAATGCTCTGTTTTTTGACGACGCGCGACGATGAGATGTTAAATGGGGAAAGCCGGTTTTGGATTTTGCTTATTCGGGTTAGATGCGATGGCCAAGATATGATGGTTTGCGCTTGACGGCATGCATGGTGGAGTTTTAGGTCTATAGTGAGGAAGGACCTCTTTATTGAATCTGATTTATTTTGGACCAGCCGCAGTTAGCACAAGTTCAACTGACGATGAATAAGTGAGAAAAGATATCTATCTATTTGGCTAAGCCCAATCTTTTTTTCCGAGAAAAAAGTCCGAGTTAAATAGCATAGCGTACACATTTTGGAAGTGGGCAGGACTAAAAATTTGGTTGATCATTCAAGATGAAGCATTGCCACATGGCTGGGGTTATTCCCGATCTTTTCAAAAACAATTTGACATTCTCAGCAACGAATAAATATTCTGCATATTTACAAGCAAATGTTCTTTATAACACTGACCAAGGCACATGCCCAGACCGAGGACGATGATGTTGTTGTTGTTCCAACAATCACGTGCAACTTATTCGATTATGGTGCTCCTACTCCTGTTATTATCATGAGCAAAAATTAATGCTAATATAAATCAGAGAGTGGATCCCCGACGACAATACACTAATCATAAGGGAAAATGAGGAAATGCCTATTAAAAATTCCATATAGACCCGTGCGCTTTTCCTCCTCTCATCATACATCATATCATATCCCATCACTCCCATCTTCACTTACCATCCTCACTTAAGAACTTATTAAGGCGGAAATGGCATTACGGAGCGCTGAGCTAATACCCAGAAGAGCAGCGTAGGTACTCACGAGAGCAAAAACTTTCAAGAGAGTTTCCCCTCCGTAATATAAACCTTTCCTGTCGGTCAGACGCAATCCGCCTGTGTATGAATAATATCTCTAGGAACTAAAACTATAAACGGCAACGGAACGGTAGTTGGAGTTGGATGCTCAGGAAGGAGTAGCCGACAAGAAGACAAAAATTCAGAGGAATGAGCACAAACGTTCCACTTTACTAACCTACAAAATATTTATGAAGATGATAGTAGATTCTTAGGGTACATTCATATATAGATTTATACAGGGAGGCCATTCAAACAGACTGCTGCAAAGTATAGTAGCCCATCTTCCAAATGTGCTTACAGAATGAATAAACCCCAAACAAAGTGCAGTAGCAAAAAAAAACGGCTACAGAAAGGGGAAATATAAAAAAACAAGAACAACAAAAATACTAGGGCCAATAAAGCGACCACTCCAAATATACCCAGTTCCCCTTTTTAAACCAACGCAACGATATCCTTCTAAGCCTAGAGGGAAGTCGACGCCGCCACCGGTAAAGCTATCATTATCAGGTGGAATAGTACCATTACCATGTCTTCCCATTCCCAAGTTATTCCCAACTACTTTTCCTTTCCTACCAGCATCATCATCCTATCCATATCATGCCTATATATATCTCTTCAAAAGAAAAAAGAAAGAAGGATCTTGTTCTGAGAAACTCCTTTAAAAAGTAATTCAGTCAGTTTGGACGGCCTGGCGTGCTCCTATGAAAAAACAACAAGGATGAAAAACTAGCCCAACTGCTCCGAAATTGCTTCAAAGCTTTGCTCAACCAAAACGCTTATAAATGGCGTATCATCTCCCCGGAATATCATGTAATAATGCATTTTTATCCTGCAAACAGTATTTTCGCACAAACTTTCTGAATTTCACCGGAACTCTTTCGGCCTCGTAAGATATTGAAGAAGTGTCTGGTGAGAAAGAGGAAAAGAAAGAAACGTGAACAGTAACACGCGCTTCAAAACTTGAATCCCGATTTTTTTATATGGCTATCATCCGCTCTGCTATTCTGCTATATCCAAACATTTTCACGGCATCTCCTCCTCGCTTGCTCTTAAGATATGCAATGGAATGGTTTCACAACAAAGTAAACCGTAAATTGGCAAAAGTTAATCTCTCCAAAGTTGCTTGATGCTGTGTGCTGCTTCTGCTCCTCATCTGACAGTTTCCATCTGCTAAAACCAGAGCTTCCCACGTTGTTGCCCAAACAAACAATATTGTTCGAGTAGGGCATTTAAACATTTGGAAATCCTTTCCCCATCCAAATACTTAAGCAGTGCAGCATGGCCCATGTTATGCAAGCTGATGACGGGACAACTCACCCCCATGTTATGTAATCAGTTATGTAATCAGCTTAAGTAATGTGTATGATCCTTTCAATTAATCTCCTCCAAAAATGAATGCGACGTTTCCACAGGAAAATATTTCCATACGATTAACCTAGACGCAGGAGCGTAATCGGGTTAATAATGCCAATTAAAGCGAAAAACAACAAAAGCCCTGTCCAAGAATAATAAACAGAAGCAGAGGAAGAGGAAGCCCCTCGAGAGTCTCAACAAAGTATAATACTAACAGTCGCTCAGACCAGACCAGACCCGTGAGGGAAAAAAAACATGAACTACATACTATATGTTCCTATATGCATGTTACATGCTCAAGAGTATAAAACTCTATTTATTTTAAACAAGACTATACCCCTCCGATCCCGATCATATGACATTGAAAAAGTTTTCAAAAGAAAACTCTTCATAATTATAATAGTTCTATGGAGAAAATCAACTTTCCCCTTTTTCTTTCCCCCACTTGTGTAAGTGAAAGCGGCGCACATTCCATTCCATGAAAGCCTTTATATGAGTTCCCCATTTTTCCCGAGAAAAAAAAACTTTCCCCTCTTCAAACTAATCTGAATTTGAGGAGACTTTGAACTAACCTAAGAGGAACAGAACCAGACCCGACGATACGTAGGCATATCGTACTTCCTACGGCTTCTTCTTTGAATACCGTGTCATTCCCTTTTGAAAAGGTTTATGTTGAATGTAAAAAAATCGGATACTTTCTCCAGCAATAGCCTTTTAATTTCTAGAAGAGAAGAGAAGCAATAGGACATCACATCACTTGCCTCCACTTTACTGCCAGACAGAAAGACAGTTTTTTCCTCAAGTATTTACATAGAGAATATACGTAATCATATCTAAAGTGGAAGACACAAGAAGGGCCATGTTCAAATTAATCCCATTCAATGAAGAATGGAGATCTTAAAAAAAGAAGAGCGAAATGAATAGTATAACTACTACGGAGAAAGTTAAATAAGGAGAAAGTCTGCAGAATATTATGCTTTATTAACATATATTATGATTATGTTATATGGAGAGCAGAAAGCGATAAGAACAGACAATACTCTGACTGTTTTCAAGGACAAGTGGATCAACCATAGCTGGAGTGTAAGGTGTTAGCAGGCTACCAACCAGCATCATAATTCTGTTCCTTGTAGTGTAGTACGACACGACAGAACGAAACCTCTGTGCCATTCCCTTATAATTTTCTCCATTTCATATCATATCATAGTAGTTCAATGTTGCCTCTGTAAAAAGTTGGCGGAGCTATGTATGCATGCACCTACTTACTTGACTACTATGACTGACTGGCGGAAGGAGACCTTCTGGAAAACACGGACACAATCTCACATTTGCGGTTCAACTACTCTACGGAAAGTCTGAGAACGTCGAGGTGGTACGTACACAGCAAGGAAAATAGCCTCCAAGCGTAGCGTGTAATACTTATGTAACTTTTCAAAATATGTTAAGTTCAAGCTATACGATCCACTCATTGCTTTCACTTTCTTTCGGAGAAAGCATAGGTATTTACAATTTCATACCAGTCAATCATCCATACAGAAAAATTTTAAGGAATGCACAAATGAGTGTAGAGAAATTACAGAGTAGAAAGTAATCAACTAGAAGACGTAAAAAATCCTCATTTATTTGAGAGAAAAATGAGAAACTTCATTTCATATGTGTATGAATTTCTATGTAAACGTTTTTGAACATTGCGTCACAGACGTCACCGTCCAATTTCCGTCGACCTTAATTTTTTTATCAGATGCAACGTTAGCATGCAAAAATGCTTTCTTTCATGTAACCTGGTTCCGTATCATAATATGCCAAAGCAGGAATAAAAATTAAAATGGGTTATTGTATTTGCATTCGATGAAAAAGAAAACTAATAATTATATTCATTTTTGATTTCGTTGAATTTTTATGGGAAAATGTATTTCCTCATATGACTAACTTTGTTTTTGATTTTGTGAAATGAAAGAAACTAAAACTCAACTAGAAAAAACAATGCTTTTCCTACTTTTAGGAATGGCTTGTTTGAGCAAATTCCCGTACACACTTCCAACACTGTGGTTAATTTTCACGTTAACAATAGGCATAACTTTGAATTGAGTTGTCGTGAGTATAAAAATAAAATTATGTTTGAAATCGTGAGATTTGCTCAAACAAGCCATTTGCCTTCCATCACATCCCTAAAGAGAAAAACAAAAAGACTTTCACTTACCGGCTGTGATTGACGTCACGACCTCGGGGCGACCCGCGTCCTTTTGGATTCCCTCCTCCAGACAACTTCTTCAGTTGCTGTGCCTTTCTATTTTTCTTTTTGGCCCGGATGGCCATTACTGGCAGCCATAAATAAGAAATTCTCATTTAGTTTTTGCTCACTCACAATATTTCAATCAATTAAAAACTATGGGTAATTTGATTCGAAACGTGTATAACACCCTTTTTTTATAGTTTACTTAAAATTTAATTATTTATAATTCAAGTTAAATGTAAATGAGCTTGTTTTCGCTTTGATTGTATGTAGCCCAGTTCAATCGTTTTTTTTTAAATAATGCAGAATTACAGCTAAACTCGATTTTACGTCCGAAACTGACACATTCGTAACAGGAAATTTTTCAATACTTTTCACTACACTTGTTCCACCAACAGACTCAATTTAACATAGCCAACCCAAGAATTGGAATGACGAAATGGGAGACTTTTCACCCTTCCCAAAAACCGGCCCATCGATAATGCCTTGATGAATTAATAAAATTCCACGCTATTATACCTCTCTCTGCTATCTAATGTCAGTAGCGTCAATAATGTCTGTCAATATTCCTTTGATACTCGTTACCAGTTGGAAAAAACCATTTACTGGTTCCTATATCATGTTACTTAAACGCAGTAAATTAACGTCAAGCCAAAGTATAGTTTCTGTAGGCTTGCGCAGGATAATACTTCTATCGATATTCCCAATTTTACGTCTATCTATACCTGCCTACAGTACTGATGTCTTTAGTCGTCAAATTATTTACTATCACTATAACGAATGGAGCACTGGGCACGACGGTAATTTGAAAGGTTGAACTTTATGTTGCTTGCTCGAGAAAGAGAAAATATATTGCAATTTGTGGCCTTGAAACTTCCTATAACATTTTGCTATGTATGGTGAACTATATTAATTATTCTGATTCCTATTAAAGCCATCGTCAAATATTTGACCGGGTTATTGTATAAATTGCTCATTTTTCTATTCCTCCTCCCAGTCTGGGGAGGAAGGATACTTAAGAATAAAAAAAGAAGTCTCTATAATTAAATAAATAGTCATATGTAAATAATAAATACCTGCTATTAGTAATAGTACTATAAATAATAATATTATGATATTACATCTACAATACATATATTAATATTACATAAAGATAAATCTCCTAAACTTCCAATATTTAACTTGGTTTCTTTAATCTTTTAATTGTAATAAACTAGTTTTTCTTAGACCGTACATTTTATAAACCTAAAATTTATAAATCGGTAATTTGTGAACAGTTAAAAGTTGTCTCCTAATACCTAACTTTACGTTTATAAATACTGAAGCAACAGCAGTCAGAAATCTTCCGTAAAGTGTGGAAAACAATTTTTGAACCTGTGTCTCATGTCGGAGTAGAACAAAAAGTGCCCAGAGATACTTAACATACTTGTACAATTACATTAAAGTACTTAACTGTAAATTGTAACAATTATAGCAATATCGTAACTAAATAAACTACTACACGAAGTATTTCTTCAAAAGTTTGCTGATTTATTTTCTTTTTGCTTCATGACTTGATTTATAAATTCTATTTTATTGGTAAAAGGCTCAAATTCAAATCGTTAATGTAAAAAGGCATGCGTCACATTTTACGTACTTCAATTATAAATATCATTCAAAAATTAAATTCCAAATTAGAAGCAAACACCTGGTCTTTTCTGCTGAGCCTCAATTTCGTTCTAACTGTGTTATACTTCACGTACAACTTAATCTGCAACGCGTAATTGGGAACTGTGGATTCACCTAGAACAGATAATCGCAACATTAACGGACAACTATCATTACATCTTTATCTTTCCCAGCACCATCATCATCATCAATTAATAATAATTATACAATGAGCGATAGAATGTTTTAAAGTTTCCACAATTTAAGTAAATACTCTACCGCTGGTTATTATAGAGCCCCTTTAAGTCTGTTTTTCTTCTCGAGTTTTGTCAGGGTTCTTGTTTTTGTCGCCTTCGTGTCCTTCTCGTAGCCTTTGAACTGCTTCTTACAATCTTCCAAGAAAAATAAAATTAATAGGATAGGAGACCTAATTAAAAATTAAAAACAATAATATCTTTAGCTCATCTCTAAAATATCCAGCAAAATACAAAATAATAACAACCAACAACATTTTAACTGTACATCCTATCAACAACAACAAACAACAACAACCATCCCAATACATTTGATTTTACACACACTTTTCAATTGTTGATTGTTGCGACGAAGCATTCCACTTCATAAACAGGAACACAATATGCATAGCACATTACAAATTAATAAAAAAAACCTAACCGTCGCCGCCGGATATTATTTCGACAGATCCAACTATTGAATATAATATACATAAAAAACCTACATCAAATCAGCTGACAGTTAATAGAATTAAATTGTTTTGATACAGATTCAAAACATTCAACGAATTAACATTGATCATTATCAACTATGAACTATAACCTAATCTAAACAATTGAAATTTCAGCCCGTTCTCACGTATGACGCACGATCCCAATTTCCCGACACACAGTCCAATCACTTTACATTCTACTACGAAACAGTTGATGGATGATAATGATATCCATGTTACTACTTAAAAGATAACCGACAACGGAAACAGGCTTGCTTATTCTTGTCTCAAATCAAATTCAATTTGCTTACGTAACTATTGTTTTCTTTGTCCTTTCTCCCCCCGCAATAACTTTTTCTTACCTCTTCTGTTAATTTCTCCCTTGTACACTTTATCCATACGCGACTCCAGGGCTGGAAACGCTCCAAATTCACACTGCGTCTTCTCACTACAATTTCAATTGTCCGAGAAACTGCACAACCATCCATAAAAATATTTAGCGAAAACAAAAACAACACAGATCCAAATATCTCTTGATAAAAGACAACTTTTGCTTTCTCCCCAACACAAACGAACCTTAAAGTTTATTATTATAACTCATCCAGTTCTCTATTAAAAACAAAGAAGCGGATTTCCGGAAAATGAAGAGAAAAAAAACTTCTTCTGTTAGTCCATTTTTGTATTGTTGCGATAATAAATATACGAATACGGATGAATGACGATGAGTTTAGTTTAACCACTGAAAGAACAAACGTATTTACTTCTGTAAGGAAGAGAAAATGCTGTTGATGGTGAATCTTGAATTTTGTGCGGATGATAATAATAAATGCAATAGATTTAGATGGATGATGATGGTCGGGATGAATGAGGATGATGATGTATTAGGAAGAAGAAAATCTCT
>JAQGAI010002596.1:0-12045 GCA_034696905.1 Lepidocyrtus violaceus
GATTTTTGGGAATTGCATACTATAGCGAAAAGAAATGCCGTAACAAGTATATCACCTCAGCTTTGGCACTTTCATACATATTTGCCAGTTCAGTTCAGCTCCTGCTTGGCAGTTGGCACCATACGCACAAAACCAAGCGGATTGCAAAAAGCCAAAACTGCATTCAGCGGCATCGACATCATCATCATCATCACAAGTAAGTATAACGTAAGTCGATAAGTATGATTTGGTTAGGCAAAACTTACAAATTAGGAATTACGCGTCGGTTTGCTCTTGTTTCTTCATAGCCCCGCTCCTCCACAAATATGGACAGAGACATACATATATATACATTGTTTTTCTTGCATATAAAACATACACTTCAATATCTGATCTGATCATATTCAAGTCAATTATTTAGTAAAAAAATTAAGTTATACCGTAGAAAAAAACTTTACTACGAAATAAGGGAACGATCTATGCATGACATGAAGGCTATGAACTTAACTTTACCATAAATGCAGTTTTCATACGCGCCTTGTCTTCTTAAATGTATACTTTGTCATTGACCGTATTTCATGCAAGAGCAGCCGCGGAATCGAATGGGCTTACTCATAGAGCCCCCACCTCTCAAACTCAAACAGTGTTTCATTTTCGCTATTTCTCGAAATTAGGCACAGAATTTCCTCGTAAGCTTCGTATCCCATTCCAATCCCATTCATTTTCTTCAACGTTTTCATTTCAACCTTATCAATCTTCATCTATCGCTAAACTTGCTAAAGTAAGTGATGCATTTTACAGTTGTGCAGATTCCTTGTTATGTACATGCCATATTTTTTTTCACCGAAGGAGAGAATGTGCATTTGATTTGAATGCAGTTTTTTAGTTAAAATCATGAAACGCCTTATGCATAAGCGTTGTTGGCTAATATGTATGTGGCTGCTTGCAAGCAAATGATGAACATTATGGCGATGATGACGGCCGATTCAATTCTCTTGTTTGGTTTGTTTGGTTTCGTTATGCATTAAAAAGTGTTTTATATATAGCACCTTTATATGTACGTACGGTTAGGTTTACCTTGACTGACTTGATCCAAATATGTATGCCTTAATGTAACGTAATAGTTATGTTATATGATATGGTTTACGTCTTTTTAGGTATGACTTTTTTAGAGACTCAACTTGCCCATGTATATTTGTTCTCTTGTTCTATACGGTTCTTCGATGTTCTATCCATATGCCTTTTGCTGGGGGGGCTCTTTCTTCCCTTTGTATGGGGGTTTGTTATGTCTTCATGTGTAAAAAGTTGGCGATACGGATACGGTCTTTTTCATATGAGTTTATCATCATCATATCCATCCCTATCACCATCATTATATGACTGGCAGACTAGCTAGCGCCCAGTGAGCCCCGTAAAGGCCACCCGGTGTAGCTTTTTGAAAAATAAGGAAATTAAACTTAATTTTTGCAGGCTTTCTTTGTAAAATGTCACCAAAATGAACTACCTAATTAATGCGAAGTGGAAATGCGTTCTGGAAAAATCAAAATTATCTTTCTTTCTAAGTTCTATTCATCTCTCTTCTTTCTCCCTCCCCTTGCCCTCTTTCACTCTCTTTTTCTTCCATTTTTAAGGCACACAATTGTTATCAATAAAGTCTTAGCGTTAGCTAAAAAATTTCGCAGAAACTAAAATTCTCGACCCAATTCCCGGCGCTCAAAATGGCAAGAAAATTGGAAAACTTCCGACCGGACCTGTACCTTGCTTGTGGCTTTTACTTTCTCACTCCCAATATAATATAGATGAACCTTTTATGCATAAGATATCATGAACTTGTCGGAATACTCTCTTCTGCATGAACATATTCTCCTTTTCATATATACCTTATTTTCCACTTTTGCTCTATACAATACCATTCATGAACAAATTGCAACGTAAAGTGATCGCTCTCTCTCTCTCTTCTTACTTCTCCTTACGTACATTTACACGTATACTTATCCTTATGCATTACGACGATTATTACGTTACGTACAATACTTCATGTGTGGCATTTATACATAAGGAACATTCGCTTTTTGAACTGTTCTGAACCTAACTTACCTAAACGTATCTACATGCCTATATGTATCCTTCCTTACCTTCTTCACACATTATTCCCCCACATCACACATCCATCCACACTCCACACACGCGACATCAAACTTGCTATCCAAATCAAATACGTCTGTCTACTATGTATAGAGCCAGCAGCAGCACCACCAGCATAGCAGCAGCATCGAGCCCTTCTTTATTCTGTTTTTTTGCTGCCATTTTGTTTCTCAAACTCTGACAGCCTTCTTTTTCCTTACAAAAACCCAATCTACTCAACATTATCGTGATCATGACACCAACCTAAATGCTTATCCTCCCTTGATAAGCCCAACAAAGGTCCTTTATTCTATTGCCCCGGTCCAAACCCCAAAAATCTCAAATCGGTCTGATCCTATTCCGATCAGGTCAAAACCTGACAAAAATCCTGAAAAAAAATATGAAAATGATCCTTTAAAAAATCTACATATAGCCATATCCCTCCTCCTCATCATCATCATCTCCGTCTCGCTTCTCTCTCGCTGGCTATATATTTTGTTAGTGCGTGCGGTCTTTTTCTCAGCGCAGCCAGCATAGCAGCATAATAAACGCCAAGTAAAGTCTTTATACATAAAACGTATCCTCTTCCTTATAAAAATCCCATCCGCATCCATAAAATTTTCATCAGGATATTAAGTAAATCTATCTCCCTTCTCGGTTCTCTTTTACTTTTTATACATAAGCCATATTATCCTTTATTTCATCCTTTTCGTTTCCCGATATTTTCTCAGTCTCGATTCATATTATTCGAATGAAAAAGGGAGAAAAAGGATGATGAAAAGGAAAATGAATATCGTTTTCCTCTCTTATATACATACGTTACGTACATTGTACATAAGCCATTTGATACACTAAAGTTAGGGGTAAAATACTGTCGTGTTTTTTCTCGTCTGCCTTAATGCATATTATGCCTTTGACTTGGCTCATTTTATACTTTAGCTGAAGCTGAAGTTGAGTCAGCTTTTTCCCTTTTTCTCTCTATACGTAAGTCTCTCTCGTCTCAACCAACTTGTGTTGGGGTTTTGCTTTGGATTGGAGAGAAGGAGTAAAAAAGATATTTTTTTTAGTTCATCATCATCACATTCATCGCTGGCTCGTTTCGTTCCTTCTTCGCTGAAAACCAAAAAAGAAATCCAGTTCGTTTTTTAAGTATTGAAGAGAAGGTTTTTTTTAGTAAGAAAGAACAGAAGAAAGGAACAGGGAAAAAATTATATATAGAGTCCTTAATTCATCTGTGTCAAGGTAATTAATATTAATATTTAATTTTTTCTACTAAAGACTTAGAGAAAAAATATTTAATTAAATGAGTTAAATCGGAGGGGTGCGAATAAAGAAGCGAGAAGAGGATTGGTTTGGTTAGGTCATTGAATTTTGTGGTGGTGGTATGTATATCTATTTGGGATTGAATATGGTGTGGTGGTGATTTCGAGTTTTTTGTTTTTGTAAAATCGGAGTATTTATAAATTGTGGTGGGGTGGGGAGATTCGATTTTTTAATTAGTTAACTGCGGTTTTAAAGCAGTCAAAATATTGGGGTTGGGCGGAGTCGACCAGGTTTCTTCAAGCAAGTGGATTTTATTTTTGTGGTGAGAAGGACGGGGATTATTACTTTTAAAAGGTTGAAGGTTAGTTTGGTGTGGGTGCACTAAAAAAAACGTTCGATAAGGTCGTCGCTCAATTTTAAAGGTTGATGCTAGTTTTTTCTAGGTATTTAATTGACCATATTTATTGATGGCTTGCTTGGAGTGGATCGATTGTTATTAATTTCGAGGAATTAAAAATTTTGTGGATGATCGATGCCATTTGTTTGGGTTTGTCTTTGAGTTTAAAAAAAATTCTTGGAAATTGATGGTGGTTGGTTGGTGCATGGTAAGCGCCTTGTGTGCATGGCGTTATGGATATCATCATCTGATTGTCGTTCCTTAATTTTCACTGCGTAGTTTTGTAATTTTATTCAGGTTCCCGGAATTAAGAAAATTGCAGTTGATTTAATTTTAATAGACTTAGCTGTTTTGTAACCGGAAGCGAGTGAATTGGTTGGGTGGTGGTTGTTGATCACTGTCAACAGTCAAAATTATTTGTGTAATTAAAATTTTCAAAAGATTGCCAGCTATAGATTTTGAGGTAGGTAGTCGTAGTTGGTAGTAGGCATGTAGCACATTTAACCTAAAAGATTCTTGATTGTTTAGATTATTTTGATTGATTGGGCGATTGCAGAAGTTTCGAACGTCAGATCGGTAAAGACCTTTATTCATTATTTGGGACATCCGGAAGTAGTATTGGAGACCCGGGCCTGTCTGTGTTGGGATTGATTAGTTGAAATAATTTATAATTACGTGGAAGGAAATATAAAGGTCACGGGTCGTTCCAAGAGTTTACCATTATTGATAAATATTTTTTAGTACCTGAATTACTGAATTAGTGATTAGGAGACTCTGGTACCACTGCAATAAACCACTTGTTTATGTACCTACTCATCTTGAAAATTAATTTAACTGACCGAATCTCCACTTCATAATGTTGATATTATTGATTGTTATCTAATTTAGAGTTTAGTTTTTATATGAGCTAACTAATATATTCTTTTGTTTCATTTGTTGTTTGTTTTACAGGAGTTTATCGTCAGAATAATTACTGCTTTAAGTGGTGTCGCAGTCTGTTGGAACTGTACTGGAGTTAACTGAAGGGCACGTTTAGGAGCCTGAAATCACTTAAACACAACTCACACAATGGCATTGAAGCGGATTAATAAGGTACTAATGATCGTATGTGATTAGGGAACATTTATTTATATTCATTTATTTAGTTGAGGCTGAACCCTTTACTTGCAACTGTCAAAAATTAAGTATCGAAATGTAATCATAATGGGATAAATTTGTGTTACAGGAGCTGCAAGATCTTGGACGGGATCCTCCAGCCCAGTGCTCTGCTGGTCCAGTGGGAGATGATCGTAAGTGACACATCAATTACTTTTTACGATTACTTATTAATTTCAGCAGTCTTATCAAGCGTGGTTTGCTTGGAATAGCGATTGATTAATTTGGACTTTCTTTTCTCTGTATTGCAGTATTTCACTGGCAAGCCACAATCATGGGACCGGTAAGAAAAGGAACTTTGTTTTAGTGGTGGTTGTTCTGCCATCTGATTTTTATAGTGTTAGACGTAACGTTTTTCGAATTTGCGAGAGAGAAAACGGATGTTAGAAGTGACAGGATGTCGGCAGCTTCCTAAAGTATTAGAATGATGTTTTGGCAATCTAAATTAACTAGATAGATGCCCAGCACTAGCACTTTGCTGGCAAAGCTAGTTAAAGTTCACTCTTCACTAGCAAAATCAAAATCTCCTTTTATAATTATTACGTTAGAACGAATACTTTAACAGTTCATAAAATTGTTGACTGTCGGTCTCCACGATTAGCCTTTTCTAACTCAAGCTGAGCTTTTAAATGTTCTTCAGCAAGAGAGACTACTACTTCTGTTATTTAATTGAAGTGACGCTTTAAAACATTAGAATAGTGTAAAATTAGTTAGTTAGTATGAGTATATCAAAACTTATGTGTGGGTATAAGAGTATGAGTGCAGTGAATACTTTGCAGTGAGACATATTAGTAAGCTGGTTCTTGTTGAGAAGAAACTAAGGAAAGAACCGGAAGCACATGTGTGTAGTTGTGGTTCTGGATGTTTTAGATCCGATAACTCGTATAGTTTAAAGTACCAAGTTGTTGCTATAATCGAATTTATTCCCCTTTACAGCCGGACAGTCCTTACCAGGGAGGAGTATTTTTCTTATCTATTCACTTTCCGACGGACTATCCTTTTAAGCCTCCTAAAGTGTCATTTACGACGCGTATTTACCATCCAAACATCAATTCTAATGGTTCTATATGTCTTGACATATTGCGGTCCCAGTGGTCACCAGCGTTAACCATCTCGAAAGGTATGACATGACATTTTTTTTACAGAATCTAAAGCAATGCTCATTGAAACCCACAACTGATTTGTGACACATCACTTTTAATTATGTATTTTCTTCATGTCCATGATCTTAACCTGATTACTAATTACATGATTTGTTTCTTTTAAACCCTTCCAGTCCTTCTATCAATTTGTTCATTGCTGTGTGACCCAAATCCCGATGATCCATTAGTCCCGGAGATAGCCCGAATATACAAGACGGACCGTGACAAGTACAATGAGTTGGCACGTGAATGGACAAGAAAATATGCCATGTAGTAATTTGTACTTTAGTCACTCAACATCAAAAACAACACCAAACTTCAGAAAGAAAATTTAATTAAAAAAACAACATCAACAACTACATACATTTGTTTTTTCTCTGTTTCTATACATTTGTCATTGTAAAACTACTGCTGTGTAATGTACTCTACTTTAACCATTTATGTGTAAACACTTTACAATATTACATTATAAAAAAAATCTCCGAAGAAAAATCAAACAAAAAAACTACTACTTTTTTTCATAGGAATATAATATTACAAAAAAACATGGATTTGGAAAAATGATTTGTGTTGTCGTGAAGAAAGGAAGGAAAATATAAACATTCTGCAAGTTTTTTTGCTACAAAAAAAAAATGAAAAATGTTCTCTTGTTAAGAAGCAGCAGCAGTCGCATTTTTTTCAACTGATTTCAAATTATTACTATTATATTTATAGTTTTTAACTACTAAAAAAAACTCAAGCATTTTTTTGTTCCCCCTTCTACTCCTCCTCCCCCCACCCAAAACGGAACGTACCGTGCAGTGTGTGTAGTAGTAAAAAGGTAATAAATGATCGCGCCCCCGTCGGAAGTTATTATACATCCCTCTTTTATTCCCCCGCAGCAGTAATGCAAGTGTGCAGTTGCTGGATTTATCTTTAATAAAACAAAACTATATTATACTACAGTTATAAATTAAATAAGCGAAACAAGGCAATTATTATTACAAAAAAAAAGAAGATAAAGAGAATGTTCTTGTACATAACTGATATATGATTTAATAATGATGGTAGATTTTTTTTCTCTGTCGATGATGGAACAAAAAATACAAGTTATGATATAAAAATGATGAGATGATGCGTTCTTTTTGAAAGAAGATGATATGATAATTATTAATATTATACTATAAACATAAACTATAATAATTATTTACTCTATATATAATAATAATACAATTTCATTCATAAAAAAATAGGAATAATTAATTAAAAAACGTAAATTAAATTATGATGATATAATGGTGAAAGTACTTTTAATTATTAATAATTTTTACTGTGTATCTGTGTTGTTCTGATGGACTACTGGGAATGATTTTGTTATTGAACTTGGTTCTTTCCGCATCTCACCCACACAAGCTTGCATTGCATAGTTAAAAGTTAGATTAGATAGAAATCATCTCATGACTTAAATTGATTCTCACATCCAGGCATTTAAATCTCAACTGCTCGTGACTTCTGCTAATTCTAGCTTACTTATTACTCAACTGCTGCAAAGCATTCATCTACACTAACGAAATTAACCGATGCATGTGTACTAACTAACTGGGTGTGTAAAATTCGTGGAAAACCGCTTTCACCATGAACCCAATTCATGCTATGGAGAAAGCTACAGGTGTTACTATCAGAGGGACGGTGAATTGAACAAACTTGGCTATAACATTTTTGAGTTTTTGAGTGTGGATTGTGGATGCGGAGCCTATCCTTCCACTGCACTAAAGGATGAATATGATTGTTCCATGCTGATTGATGCAATCGAAATCAATGAATAGTTATAAAGAACAGTTAGGGATTTACGATAAATCATTTCATTTCCAGCTCTTCCTCTGCTTGCTTGTAGCAAGGAAGAAGGCTGTTGTTTATTAGTCATAGTCATCGTTTATCATCCATCGATGATGAGTCATTCATTATTATTTTGCGAGTGATGTTTTTACCTTCATTCATAAATCATTCGTTAAATTATTATAACAATAATTACTCTATCATTATTATCGTGACGTCTTACATAATGAATTACATATAAGCAGAGAAAAATACAGGGGGAATCTATTATAACTCTTGTTTATCGGCATTTTTAGTTGGGCACTATTTAAAATTAACAACGTACATAATAATATAAATTCTTAATTAACAACTACAGTCTGTTAATTACACAACGTAAACTGAACATTTACTTCATTACATGAATAAAGCAGCGACTTATTGAAGACCTGAATAAATGACTAAACGTATCATTACAGAAAGAACAAAAGTTCGTATTTAATTTAACAGCTACAATTAGCTACAGCACTATAAACCCAGCGAAACAAACGTAAGCGAAGTTGACAGAATCGAAGTATTTCATTCCGCATTCATCACTCTTACAATTATATCTTCATAATTTGGGCCATTAAACTAGCATTAATTATGTGTCACGTACCTATATTAATTAAATACCTAAGTCTGTATGTACATGACATTTACAAATAATTAGTTTTACATTACAAACAGTGAGCTAACTAGAGTAATATCATCATTCACTTTCTCTGTATACATTTTTATTTGACACTGATATGAAAATTGAAACATTTATCTCTTGATTTGCTGGTGTGAGAAATAGAAGTATCAAACAAAATTATGCACTAAAAAATGGCCACCTTCCATGAACTAAAAGTTTAAAGTCTCATTTCAAAAAAATAAAATAAACGAGAATCTATTGCATTTTTGCACGAAAAAGTAAAATACTTTCTTTTAGCTCAAAAATAATTATAATTAACTATAACAGCATTGGTTTGCATACAGAAGCAGTTTTTTAACAACAACAAAGTGTGAACAAACAGTTTTTGATTTCTTGAACATTAGGCTAATCAGCTAATTCCAAAATGCATGACACAGTTTAGTGATTGAAGTTGAACCTATAACTATTGTAGTCCTACTGGAGCATCATCATGAGTAGGTCACGCTTACAACTCTCTTTGGCCCATTTTTACTTTTACCTGAGGATGATGAGGAGCCAGTCGTTCCACTTCTGGAGGATGAGCCGCTGCTTTTCTTACGATTACTGCTGCTACTACTGCTATCATTCTTAATACCGCTACTAACTTTAACTTCGGACTTGAGGGCTTTTTGACTCTTTGATGAGGAGGTTCTCGAGGGCGGTGGTGAGGATCTGTCACGGTCTCGTTTGCTGCTAACACTCTTTCCTTTGACACTGTGATGGTGGTGATTGGCATCTGAATCCTGGAGCTGAGAATTTTTCAGTGCTTGGGAGAATATCCGCTGAGATCCCATGCTGACAACAACGACGGAAGATAAAACTCCTCCGCTGCTGCCACCTCCGCCGCCGCCGGTATTACTACTGCTACCCGTACTCGTACTATTACTGCTCCCACCCGTCTGTTGCATTTTCTCCATTTTTTTCTTTATCAGTCTCGTGCGCAAATCTTCTTGATCTTCTGTTGATGATTTTCTATCGTCTTCCTCAGCAGGCGATCTCTCCCTTCTTGCATGCTTCTTTGCAACTGGCTCGCTGTCTCCCGGTGGTGATTCAACAACTAACTCTACAGACCGCTTCGATGAGGTTTTCGGAACCTTTTCCTTCAACACAGAAGGCTTAGGCTTTCCTGAAGCATCGGCTTTGGCTTTGCCTTCTTTTGTAGCAGTCTGAGAGGTCGATGGGCCTCGCTTGTCTGATTTGGATGAGCTGGCGATTTTGATGACTTTCCTACTTTGAGGTAACACTTCGGATTCACCTTCAAATTTTCTTCGTCGTTTCTCTAGTCTTTCCATTTCCTCAGGTGGGATATTATTGTTCTTGATTGTTTTTTCTAACTTCTCTGGCTGTTTATCTTCTACGGGGGTTTTGGGTCTCGTATGACTTGTTGAACGCTGCTTGGGTTTGCTGTCAGCGTTTGGTGAGCGGGATCGCGACTTTGGATGGCGAGTAGGTGGAACTCCCAGTCTGTTCCGATTGGACAAGGGTGGAGAGCGTGAAGTTGGAGATCTACTACGAGTTCTTCTACGTCTTCTGTCAATACTATTTGTACCTAATAATGCGACAAATAAACATATTTATGCAATTGACGATAACCTTACTGGTATAAAATTATGTAATGTAATCCAGATTTCAACTTACGAAAAGGACCACCACGTCTTCCACCCCCGCGCGAGTTACGAGGAGGCGATGAATTCCTTTGTCTTAAAGAAGTTAAGATCAACGGTGATTTTGATCGAGCACCACCACCTCTATCTCTGTCTCTATCACGAGGAGATCTTGACCGGGATCGTCTTCCGGCTCTTGAGGGACGAAACGGGAGGGGTGAACGAGATCTTCTTCTGCGGGACCCTGTATCATTTGCTGATGAACCTTCGGAATTTTCAGGCTCCTTCTGTCGTTGCAACTTTTTCGATAAAAACTTGGACTCTATACTTTGGAACTCATTGTCAATATTGTCATCTTCATCCATAATGAGGGAGTACGAGGATTTTATTGAGACGGCATCAGACTCATCGTCAGAACTGTTGTGGTTAGAAGACCCGGATCTGGAACGGCTTGCCTTTTGCTGGGCAGTAGCATTTTCAGGATTTTGACTACCCTCTTGTTGTCCATCCAAGGCATCTTCGTCTTCCACCTCGTCAGCATCACTGACAATCGTTTCCTCAATTACTTCATCACAGTCTGAAGAGTTTATTGAAACGTCGGATCCCTCTGCAAAATCAGAAAACATAAAATACAAGTTAAAAACTATCCAATTCAAACTATGCACAAAAAAACTCCACATATAAATGCTATTCTACGTCATATTACCTAGGACAAACTCCTCCACAATATAGTCTTCAGGATTCCCATCCGCGGGATCATTCGGCACCATCATTTCCGTTGGCTGAATTTCTATCAAGTTCCCGTTCGTCTTGATTCGTTGAGTAGCGTTTCCTTTGGCTTGGTTTGAGTTTTCCTGTGAATTCAATACAAAAGTCAACCATATTAAACCTGCCCTCGTTATATAACTGCTCCGTATACAGCATTTGGCATTGTAAAATTAATTAGCCATTAAAATTAACGACTTCCAATCCATGATCCATAACATCAACATCCTTCAATGTTCAAAAGCACTCATTCTTCTCCTCGTTTACTACTCTTACAATCACCAATTAAAATCCATCCAATTACCTTTGATCTATTCCTATTCATCCCCAACGTCCTCAACGCTGCCTGCCGCAGCATCTCCAAATCATCGTCGTCACCGTCCATGGTTTAATGGTCTCGATCTCCCCCTCCAAACAAGAGGACAACAACAACTGCCTCTATCCAACCTCCTCCAAAATCAGCCTTCCTATTTCCAGAAAACAAAACACAACAGATAACAATTAATTACTCTTTCATTCACATGTTTGGAAGCTTTTGGAACTTCAACTACAGCCAGCTGACTCCAGCTCCAAAAAACAACAAAACTTACTCCCGAGCTTGCTTACCTACTTCAGAACAGCAAAAACAAACGCCAAATCCCGTTACATCCTTCACCCCTAAATCAAGCCCCTCTTAACTCTCTTATCAATTATCTCCAAAACTATAAACAACAATCAAACTATTGTTATCACTTCTCGTTCAAGTCAATCAACAATCACAATCACCTGCTGATTTTTTTTGTGTTCACTTTTTTTCTCAGTAATCTTTTAACTACTTTTACAACTTTCTTATGCACCTAAACTCTATCTCTAGAGGGAATTCAAAATCTCCCGCTATTTACGTCCCGCACTCTATGGGCAACTCCCCACAAGATCCTCTCCCATCAAGTGCCTCTTCTTGGCCAGTAGAGACCACCAAAAAACAAGTTCAGTCCTGTCCTGAATTGAATTACGTGTATCCCCATTCATATTACACTTTACAGTTCTGTCTATCATAACTTATTTGCGCCAGATTAGAAAATCGGGTTTCACAAAGTTTTCCTTCGAGAAATCCTGCTTACGGATATC
>JAQGAI010002597.1:0-12045 GCA_034696905.1 Lepidocyrtus violaceus
CAAAATTTTTATTAGAAAAAAATTAGATATCGCCCAATTCAATATTTAAAAATGAACAAAGCGCATAAATCATGGTTTTCGTTTCGAAGGATTTTTGTTCTAGAAAAGCCAACTCTAAAATAATTATCATATTTCCCTATTTATTCCCCATGTCCTGTTCTTTTTTACTTCGACTAGTTCAGTATTTATTTGGTATGCAGAAAAGTTGCAGTAGGCATTCATATGTCTTTTTTATCTATTTTCTCTTGCCACATTCCAGTACTTTTTAGATGGCAAAAACACATGCAGTGAACTACTGATAGCCCCTCCATCGCACCGACCGTATTCCTTATTCCACGAAGACAGATACATACGTACCCACACACAACACATGCACAAAAGCGATAAACCGACAAAGGAGAAAATAAATAATGAAGAAAAAAAGCTGAAGCGAAATCTGATTTATGAATGTATGCATGAGGTTGGAGTTGTTTTTTTTTTGCAAACTTGTAGTGGCTGGTAGTGGTAGTCTGCGTGCCGCTGGTTTTTTCGATTTTTCCCCGTCCGTCTGTATAGGTACTATACATATTTGACGTAGAGATAGATAGGCATAAATAAAAGTACTCTGAAGTAGGAAAAGGAATTAGTATATGTTGAAACGGTTTTCGATATGGCCAATGTTAGTCCATTTTAAACGTGCTTTATTTGTCCGCGGTAAAAATCGGTATAAATGGAGGGATAATATATAGACATATAAAGCAATTCTAGTTACGAGTAGCTTAGGTATTATATAAACATGTCGAATGCATTTCATGCTAATCACAAGTAGGTAGGTAATGCAATGTTACTTCTGCGTGCCTTATTACAGCTGTACCTATAAATGTCCTCCTCCTGTGACAGGATAATTGATTTACGAAAAAAATAATAATCCTATTCATAAAGGAAAGTAACGAGGAGCATAAAACGGAGGAGGAATGACCTAGTCAAGGTGTTGACGTGGATGATTGAAATTTTAAATTGATAAAAAGGAAACATAGTTTATGAATTGATGAAAAGCAAATAAAAACGCGAATAGGGGGCCTACTCCTTTGATAAAAAATATTTTATTTTTGCAAAAAAAAAACAATAGTTTCTAACATAACATGAAATTTCTAGGATGTGCTTATATGATACGTTTATGTTTTTCAAATTATGTTGTTACAACATGTTCTTGAGGTAATTTCCCGGGCCTCGCGTATAAGTTGTAATGAGATGAGTGGAAGTAGTTTATTCTAATAAGTTTGAGTTTGAGCTTGGGCGAAATAATAATATAATTCTGTCCGAGGACTGTTGATGATAACGTGCAAATTTCTTACAAAATTTGTTCCTTTATATTCCAGACATCCATTGTTCCCATTGTTGGCTCTAATTTTCGAAAAATGTGAGCTAGCCACATGCACACCAAGGGAGCCAGGCGTTGCAGGCGGTGATGTTTGCTCATCCGAATCCTTTAACGAAGATATTGCCGTTTTCTCCAAACAGGTTTGTTCACTATCCTTATTATTATTATAAATTTTTTTTAATGCCACAACAATGCAATGTGCCCGGTCTTAGCCTTAGCTGGCTAATATACATATCTAATTTCTCCACTCGACTCTCCAAGAAAAACCCGAACTATTTAAATAAATAATAGTGTGCAATAAGTAAACAGGCTGAAGGTACACGTTTAAAAGTTTAATTACGCACATTCATGTGCATCTACTTAACTAACTTTTTTACTACATATTTAACATCATGTCTGTTCTGGTTCTGGGATGGATATAAAACATAAAGATAACGAAGCCCAGCTAGCAAAATATTAATGAATGTGGTACAGTGCCACGAAAATTACTTATCCCTCTAAAGTGCACTATTTTTGTAAGGAGATGAATTTTTACTACATATTATTACCCGCATACAACGCCTCTTTTTTACGCGCATCCCCAAACAAAATTATCCTCTGAAGCTATTCAGTATGGAAACGCGGCGGCATTTTATTCATTTAACTTCACTTTCCATTTCACATTCCTCCTTCCCCTTCTTCCCTCTTTACTCTCAGTGGAGTCGAGTCCCAACCCATGACACATGAAACAGTTAAAAGTTGACAATTTAGCGTGGAAAAATTGACTTTTAAGATGGGGAATTGCTCCATTTCATAGTCATTTTGAGGCGGGGATTCCACTCTCTTTCAATTTTTATGTGTCTCGTGGCCTTAAACACATTTTACCCCCCAAAAAAATAAAATACCATTCAGAGGGTGACTACAGTTATTACACAGTTTCTCTCATTCAAATGTCTTTTTTTCATCATCTTGAAAGAAAATGTGCTACATTTTATGTTATAACTCGGGCCATGCCACAGTTTGGAGCTATCCATATCTCCGTAAATTTTACTCAAGTGTGGAAAAGTGCATCTGCCTCTTTCCTTCCATTCCATCAGCCTATTCAAGAGACAGACAGACTACGACAGAAAACAAAATGTATTTCAATATGGGAATGAATGCCAATTGCCAACACCAGTCATGACCATCGCCATCTTCAACAAGCAACACAAGATCTTCCTTCAATATTCAATCTCTTTTTTCTTGCATCCTCAACTTTTTCAATACAATCGAGCCACCAGAAGCGTATTATATCACAGTATAGTAGCCCATATAACAAGACATTATCATAGTGAAATCCATTCAGGGTCGTTTTCAACTTCAACTTGAAATTTTCCCTTTATTATTTCAAGTTGCTCATGTGCTTCCCATTCCAAGCGACCATTCTATTACTCCAAAGAGCCATCATCATCAATTTTTATGAGTTTACTTACAGGGAAATAAAATCCGGTAAATGTGTACTAAACAGATATAAACTTAAGGAAGGATCACCTTATATAATAACCAAATTTTTATTAAAATGTGCCATCATGCCACACTGCCAGTGTGTGTGTGAGTAGACAGAAGCATGTGCATGGTTTGAAATGGTTTTGTGGAAATAGTTTAAAACTCACCACCAAGCCAGACTAGACTTGTGGACGCTTCTATTGATGACTCTTTTTCCTCTCGTATCTATCGAATGCATTTTGGTTGTGTTATGTGTTACGGCCGGGGTTACGAGCAAAAAAGTATCGGAATATCGATTAAATTTCAATTTGCTTTACAACTCCCAAAACTAAATTGCGTTGCATTTCATTGCACCATTATCCCTACATAAAAAAGAAAGGCCCTCTCTTATGATGTATTTATAGCCATATGCACTTTTTTCAAGTTTTATGTCCTCTACAACAGCCAACCATTTGAGTCCTCCTCCTCCTCCTCTTGAACTAGAGTAGACCAAGACCATGTTGCACTTTAAAAAGCATCTGCTTCTTTCTTAC
Source organism: Lepidocyrtus violaceus (assembly GCA_034696905.1). Taxonomy (NCBI): domain Eukaryota; kingdom Metazoa; phylum Arthropoda; class Collembola; order Entomobryomorpha; family Entomobryidae; genus Lepidocyrtus; species Lepidocyrtus violaceus. The sequence goes on from JAQGAI010002597.1 coordinate 3,358, forward strand.
ACGAGAAGAAGTTCAGTTCATTTTACAGAGAACAAGTAAAGAAAAGAAAATATTGCATGACACTTCATTTCATAATGGGAACTTTGTTGAAAATATCTAAAAAATTAACTGCACAATTATTATTGCTATATTGTTTATAAATGTTTGTGCGTAGTTGGGGTGAACATTAAAAGCTACACATTGTCTTTAACTAGGTAATGGTTTTACCCTGCTCCACACTCAACAAGAACAAATTAGAAAATAGAAACTTTGTATTTTCATCCCATCACCACCATCCTCTCTTCCTCTTCTCTTGTTGGTTTGGTGTCGAGGAGAGGAGGACGTCGTCGGAGAAGAAGAGCAATAATCATAACAATAATCGTAGAATAATGGCAGGCAACAGGGTAGTTTGTTAACCAACAAAGCAGGAAAAGGCTAGAAAAAGAAAGAAACTGCTCAGGGAGTTTTTTTCCTCCTCTCTACTTCTCTAATAGTGCAAGCAAGTCCATTAAGGATGTACTTTCGAGTTCTCCATTAAATGATACATAATATGTATAGACAATCATATTATGTACTTTTTAGAACAATGCTCTCATATGGAAGCGCCATGCTGACTTTGAGCATTTGCCTTACATCTTCAGGCCATTTACCGGCCATTACTGGGAGAGAGAGGGGAAGGAGAGAAAAGTCCACTTACCTCTCTTTAACCTAGAACAAGAAGGCATAAAAACAGATGAATAATTTTTTTATTAGATCAAAATCATGGAATGGATATCATCATAGTTCAGTTCATTGGCTAATATTTCGTATTCAAATCAAATAGCTAGGACGATGCCCAGCCAGACTTTTGGACCTTGCTGGCACACAAAAATACCTTAGAAAAATGCCGACGAATGGAATGGAATGAGCTGTGTTTTTTAAGAGAAACTTGATCTTGCATAGCCGTAAGGAATTGTATCAAAGAATGGAGTGCACATTTTTATATATAATTTTTTATATTACCCTTTGTGTAATAGCTCAGGAATCTTTTCTCTATTTGAATTGAATGCTCATTTTGTTACCGATTTTCCCTTTTCCAAAAGGGATTCTTCAACCAATTTTCCATATAATAATGGTAATGGTAATAATCATGGTAAGAAATGATTATATTTATTTGTGAATAAATTTTACCTTCTGGATCCCATCTACCATATCATCATCAATTGGCTATTGACGACGGTCATGATCAACAGCGAACGCAACGGTGTGGTGGGGCTATGCCATGCCAGGCCTTATACCGTTTGGAATTGAATTGAAATGGAAGTTGAGAAGAAAAAAAATCTACGTTTGGAAATGAAATGGCAGTGCAGTGTAAGCAGCCTCCACCACCGCCACCACCGCTTCTACTACTTCACAGGAATAGTGTCTTTCATTGGCTTACTCCCTCCTGCCTTTGCCATGCCTTTTTGCCTTGCGTGATGTCGAATATGATGGTGATGATCACGATGATGATGATGATGATGGAAAGATGATGCATGCTCAGCTCAACTCAACTCTGCACACATTTTTTTATGAAGAAGGATGAATGGTTGGTTGCTCTGTGTCATTTTGAGAGGCTTGACTGGAGGCCTATGCCCGATTTGGCTGGATTCAAGGCAAGTCCGTTGAGTTTCTCGGTTTTCTTTGCCCCTGCTACTGGAGTCGTCGTAGTAAATGGCATGATACAAGATGCTAATGAATGTAACCCTTTTGGAGTGCCTTTTTGTAATTGCAAACAAAATTTTTTTATGCATTGGAGCAAAATATGCCGAGCTGTTTTACTACTGGTGTAATAAAAATTAATTAAATTATTTTTGCCTCAAGGTAAATATAAAACAAAAATACAGAACAAGAGCCTCTGCCACACACAAGGAAACTCAAATGTATGAAAAGGGTTTTCTTTGCCAGTATCTGCTGCGGTGTTGTAGTAATTAGTTCATTTACTCTAGAAATGGAAGAAGAAAAAGTCCAGTTTATTTCCTGGAAGCTGTGAGAAAAGTGAGGATAAAAAAAAAGTTTTATTCATTTAAAATATTTTTATATTCTTATTCCAACTTCAATTGTATTCATTGACACGAACAAGAATTTATAAAGGGACCTCCGCAGTTGAACTTTAAAAAAAAATTTAATATGCCAAATTTCCGTTTCATTCTTCTTCTTTCTGGCGAAATAGGTGTCGACCTTTTCTTATACAGTAATAATAAAAATGGTTAACTTGATAATGTATAAATAGCTAAATAGCCTCAGTGTAATTTTTTCTCATTTTGTCCGAAATAGGATTACGCTTTGTAGTCTGTCTGTTTAGGATCAAAATGTTTGAGCAAAAGGGATGTCTCCTCCTTTAAAAAAATATATATAAATATCCATTTAAGAATTTTGTATTCATCAAGGCACAACCCAGTAGCTATTATAAAGTTTGTCAAGGGACAGGAAGTGCGGTGTTCTATTTAACAAGCTATCAATCCAGTCCTGAGAAAATGAGATGGAGAAAAATAGTAAAGCAAAGGAACCTACCAACCAACACCATCGCATCGTCATCCTCGTCATTACAAAAAATCGTCACATCCACATACAAACGGAGCAAACATGTGTACCGATAGCAAAGTTATGTAAGCCTCCTTATAAATAGGTAGATATATCGTTCTTGGAAAGTGAATTTCATTATGATATGATTATATAAAAAAACCATGTAAAAAGGTCCCTGGGTTTTTTGACAAAAATCCTCTTCAGACTTAAATATCATCACATCATATTAAAAAAACTGGTTCAGTTGACTAAGGAGGAAAAACTCAGTTTTTTGTTCGGAAGGGAGACGGACGTGTTTTGAAATATGATTTAGGAGAAGGTGTGCTCTGGCTAAGGATACGATACAAACAGCTAATGAATAATGGCTGGATCATTTTCCTCTTCTTCCTTCTCCTCCTTTCAATATAATATTTTTTTCCTGATCATCGCACTGATCATCTAACAACGGCAGAGCGAGAGGAGTAATATTTATAATGAATAAAAAAGGAAAATCCAGTGTGGAGAAAAAATAATAATGAAAAAAATATATTATAAGGCGACTGTAATGGGCTGTTTAAAAATGTGTCGGTTTCGGTATAGCCGGTTGTGTTGTGAGTGTGTGTCTGTGAATGTGAATTAAGTATTGACGAAGAAGAAGAAAAAAATGAAATTTGAGGAAGGATGATAATAAGCTTTGTAACATCCAATTTTTTTGCTCTCCATCTGTCCTCTTCTGTGAACATGGGCCATCATGAATTACCAGATACTTTTTTAATAACACCACCGGTGATAATGAGTTCACAAGAAGGATTTCATTTTGTTCAGAAGGAATGACAGGATTGTTACAGTTCTTTTTTGCAGAAAATATGTTTTGGGGTAAAAAAGGGGATATTGCTAATGAGCATGAATGATTTTGTATTGATAAAAGGGAAGGGATAAAAAAATGTTTTCACAAAAGTGGAGTTAATAGGGCTTAATGATTTTTTGTTAAATGGTGCAATTTTTTTGGTTGCCCTTTTTTAAGCGAAAAAGTTGATTTTTTGGATGGAGACGCTAACATGAGAAAATATTTAGTGACTTGTCATGTCTGAAAAATCCAATGATTGTGGGTTCAAAACACGTAACGTTTTTTTACCCTGTTCCTGTTGACGGATTGTGTGAGCTTTAGAACGAACAGTTTGGATTGGAAGAAAACAAAATATTTGAAACGGTCAAAGCAGAAATCATCGACATCAACATTTTTTCCAAAGCAGAATACAATATTATGTACCTTAGATAGTCCCATATGGGAAAAAATTGAAAATGATCAGGACGACGAGGAGGGGAAGTTGACTTTAGCTTGTTAAAGGTACCTTAAAGTCTTGAAAGAAGGAATTCCTTTGACGAATAAAACATGCAAAAGAAAGAAAAATATCAACTTTTTTTGTAACCAACCAAAGGGAATCAGTCATTCAGTCAACATTCCCAGGAAATAGGAGCCCTTCCATTGTTCCCCTCACCAGCAAGAATCCTCTGAACATGTTGATTCCCTTTTTTTCTTGAGAAAGGAGCAGAGGACACTTATTCGATGGATCAAAAATCAAAAAATGTGCAGGAGGGGAACAACTTTCGAGTATCAGGTTCCATCCGTAAGTGAAATACCCCAACCCAACCAGATTGGAATTGGAACCACCACCACAACAGCAATAACAACAGGACTTTGAGATTTATTCTCGAGATAAAATCATCAGAGATAGTTAAGAGAGCACGGAAAGGCGATACGATCCCGAGATCCCAGTTTAAAAATTGTTTGAGTTCTACATAAGCTCTGATGACAATGGGTCGTTTTAAAGGAACACAACCTGACTTTCTTCTGGGCTGAACGTGAGTGAGGGAGGTTAGTTCTGAAAGTCAGAAAGGAACCTAACCTGATAGAAATCATACAATAAAAATAACAGTGACAATTGACAATAATCCTTCTGTTGTAAAACTGCTCCAGTATAAAGGGACACGTAAAGGAAAGAGAACAACTAATACAATGCAATGCTAGTGATGATGATGATGGTCGTGATGATAATGGCTATAAGATGGCTTGTAGTGATGTTTGCTCAATGTTCTGGAATCGGATTATGGCTGATCAAACAAATAGAAATGGGCTGAGGAATGGCTTTTATTTTCAAGTTGATTAGCTCGGAATCCTAATTTATAATCCGAAGGTTTCAAGTACAAAAATGCGTCAATTAAACAGTTCGTATTTAAATATTGCATACATTGAAAATTAATAATTCGCTTAGATGGTGGGCCAACTTGAGCTCTAATGACTGATAATAATTTTCTCAACTCCAGGTACAGCCACATGTCTTGAAATAGAATTGAAAAATATATTTTTCCAAAGTAAAAAATAAGTCTTATCGAACGATATGATCAAAAAATCTTTTGGAAACTAAAGAACCAAACTGAACCAGCCAAAAAGGAATTCAGTTTTTTTCTTGGATTGTTGTGCCTGGTTAGGTATCCACTCCACCTTACTTTGTACCTTGAAGAAAGAAAAAAATTGGATATTGTATAATCATCTTTTTTTCAGGAGTATTTTCTACCAAAAAAAAATAAGGATGAGGATGACGAAGTAGATGAAGCTGATGATGATCATGATGATGATGACAAAAAATGATTTCGATTTTTTTTTCTTCACTAACTACCATCTCGGTTTTCAAGGAGAGTATTATGTAACAAGGGAAAAATGACTTGCTCATCGAGAATTTCAAAAAAAAAACTTACCTACTCACTACACAAGGATATAATTCTTATATTCATATCCACTCGTGTACTCCTACCTTACCATTAAAAAAAATTGGATAATGTGATGTAATGTTTAAGGGCTTTTGTACTATGTCCCGTGTTTCATGTTGCTCTTGAGCGGACGTGTAAATACTGTGGTGGTGGTGGTGGGGTCTATTGTGGCTAAAAAATGACAAGTCACTATTGGGCCATGTTGAAAAAAGAAATCCGTCAGCAAGTTTCATAAAAATTCAATACCTTCCCTTGTGAAGAAGAGGCTTATTCCATTAAATTTCACTTGACTTGATGCTAAACATCATCAGGACATTGTTTCTTTCACAATGGAGGAAAAAAGAGTGGAGGACATTAACCGTCAGTTTTTAATGTATGGGATGAATGTAACAGTGTCCATTGTTGGTTTTGGCTCCGTCAAAGTCATGATTAGCTCTACTTCCCGATAACAAGTGAGTAGAATGATGAAGAGAATGAAAGAGAGGAAAAAATTCAATTCATGAATATTACGTACCTGCTTGCAATAAAAGCAAATTACAAAGGGAGGATGTGGAAACTATAATGAAAAATTATTGCTAATAAAGTGTCAAAAAATCAAGTTGCCCAAATATAGTTACAATACAAACGCTGGAAACTGTTGCAGACGTAGTCTTACGTAAAAAAATGCAATTCGTTTTTACACTAAAGTTCAGTTTTGTCTTTTTCCCCACTTGAAGTTCAATCAGTCCATTTTGAACAAAGAATTTGACAGCCCTGGGCTAATATCCGTTTAATTTCTTGATAGGAAACTAAAAGAAAAAGGATTTGACCTTACATACATATGAGCTCACTAAAAGTACACTCAATCCACAGTTCGTGGTAGGACTTGACTGAAAAGTAAAACAGAAAGCTTTATATTTCTTTTCTTCCTAAGAAAAAAATTGGATCGCATGCATGGAACACGCACACACACAGATTTTCCGTGATAATCTGCTCATCATTATCAAAAATCTTTTTTTTCTCTTTTAACGCTCAGAGGTACAAAGTACTCTTATCAGGGTAGGCATAAGCTCAAGCAACATAACACCAGCACCACACACAAATACGCTAAATGCCTTTTTTCTTTCTTAAATATCATTTTTTTTCAATTCAATCCGTTTTCCAGGCAGAATACTGAAAAAAATTGGAGGAATTAGGAGTTCACGCAATCAAGAAACAATGCATTAATACGAACTGAAATACAATCTTTTTTATATTCCATCTTCCCCAGCTCATGAAAGGAATATTTTGGGGGTAATAAAAATGAAATTATTTTTTCTTCACTTCACTTGCTACACCTGCAAAACTAGCTGGAAAAGTGGTGCCTTGTAATGCTATTATCATCATAGCATGAACAATTAAATCCTGGTTGTTTTGATAAACCCCGATCGATTCCCTTTCGATACAAAGTATTTATTCTGAATACAGAAGAAAAAAACGTTAATCCTTTTTTCATTGACTTCAGCCAAGCAAGTGAAGCATGCACAGACACACACATCTTAAATCTCTTGCATCACGCATGCATCCTCACAAAGAGCTCCGTACATCTAATTTTTCATCGTGGCTGTAATGAAAAAGGAATTTGTAGTCTTGTCATGTCATCATCAAGAAGAAGATGATGAAGAAGAAACGCTCAAGATGAGCCTCTTCAAAATGTTCCTTCAGAGTTTTAGTCACAAAGTCTGGCTGGACGAAAAAATAAAATAATGTCCGGGATGAAAAGAGAGCCTTGACTTTACTCTCCATTCTCAACCAAAACAAGCATATTCTTTCTTTCTTCATTCGATCTTGCTGGATGATATAAGAAGGGGCCTTTTCATACGATGATGAAGAAAGTGTACAAGTGAAGTCCTTGTAACTTGACCCTTTTTGCTCTCCTCAAGAGGAGTATTATTAACATGATTATTATTATTATTATGACTCCCTTCCACCAACTTTACACTAAAAGGGATATTTTTATTATCCCGATATTGTTATTATCACCATCATAATATAGAGAGGCAAAATATTGCGTACTGGGTTGCGTAGTATAGTTTCCAACAAACCCTCCTATATTTAGGGATTAACGCAATAAAAGTAAACCAAGAATAGAGTAACCTGTATTTTCATACTAGAATGCAGATTATTATAATAAAAGATGGGCATTATATGATCCTGATGATGATCATCATCATCATTTTGAAGGAAGAACTAGACCGGCCGGCTATTCATTCCATTTTCTCCTTGGCCAACGATAAATAAGTAAGTAAGCTTGAGTCAGAAAGAGAATCCTTTTATTCCTTCTCCTATCTCGAGTCGTCTTTACTCTTATTTGTATGTACATTAATAGCTGTGTAAGCTGTCGTATTGAAGGGGTTAAGAGAGAAGGATAACATGCCATGGATTGATTTATTACTTTTTCCCTTTTTAGATTTATGACTGTGACTTGTGTGTAGTGTGGAGCGGAGATAAGCAAGTGCAAATGCATTCAGTGCAGAGAGCCGCGGAGAGAGAATAGTAAATGGTGATGGTAGGGATGATGATGATGGTACGGATGCTTCCAATATATCGCATCAATTCATTATCAGCCTAAAAGAGCTCACGTCAAACAAACCTTTATTAGAAAAAAACGTGAGTGAGTGAGTGGGGTGGGGAACGGGACTAGAAATTTGCAATGTCAAAGTTGCGAATTTTTTTCTTCCACCCTTCTTCACGCTCAACACTTTTCCTTTCCATATTACTCCTTGCTAATAAGCGAGTATTGTACTGGTAATTGGCAGAGAGTGTTGGAGTAAAGTAAAACGAGTAAAGAGGAAAATAAAAATAAATGAAGCAATCAAAACCATTTTCTTTCTCCTTTTCTTTTTTCCTCCACTCCTTTTTCGTTATTGACGGTAATGAAGTAATGATAGGAAAATTGTATGTGCTTAAAATTATTTCCCCCTTTTGCAAATATTATTAGCACATAGACATGTAGACAGGCAGACAGACGTTTGTGGAATGAAATGCAACAGTCAGCTCAGTTCTCTTGTGTTATATTTTACAAAAACTAAACAAACTTATTAGTCAGTAGCATACACGCTGCCATTACCGTCCTATGCATAAATGATAATTATCTAGGAATATTATTATTATTGTTTCAGCATGAAACGGAAAGAAAAGCTGGCTCTAATGAAAACGGGCACGGAGATCCACAAAATCCAATAAACATGTACATAACATAACATAGGATACAGGTTGAGGGCAAAATTCTGCTAGCAATGTAGTAGGTACGAATGTTTTTGTGTTGAAAAAAAAAAGAAACAGCACATGATATACTTGGGACATGCGAGCACTTTTTTGGTGGCAAAAGCAAGACTACTTTTTTTCTCTACCAAATAAGAAAGGTGGGCAATTTTTTTCGCGATAATTACCATCTGT
>JAQGAI010002598.1:0-12044 GCA_034696905.1 Lepidocyrtus violaceus
TTGTGGGATAATGGATATTTTCTTTCGCAAGTCATGCAATCCAATCTCATTCAGATTTACATTATCCATGAGAATATTTCCTTTCGGTTCCGTCAGTCTAAAGAGAGCTGCAATAATTGAGCTCTTCCCCGCACCGGTTCTCCCTACGATACCGATTTTCTCCGAGGATTCAATCTTAAATGAGAGGTTTTTGAGAACTGGCGGCTTATCCTTCTCATATGATAAACTCATGTTTTTGAATTCAATTTGACCTGCATCAGGCCATGTGTTTGGAGGTGTAAAATCAGGTTTAGACTCAAGCTCCGCCTCTGGTTCTAACTTGGAATATTCTAGGGCTCTTTCAACGGAAGTCATGTAATTTTCTGTCTCCGCGGATTGACGCATGCCCCATTGGAATTCGCCCATTAGAGAAAGTATGGAGGAGATTGCAAGACCAACGTTTCCGCCTTGGGTAGCTAAAAATTTAATTCCAAAAGATATTATGTAAACAAATTTGTTCACCGTAACCCTAAATAAAATCTAAATAGTTTAGCCATGAATCTTACATGTTGATATCAGCAAAAAACTAAACGTAACTATTGCGAGAAACGCATCCGAAACTAACTCCAACCAAATCCCAAAGCACCTATTTGCCGAAATGAAAACAAACCACGCAGCGGAGTGAATGTTTTGATGTTCCTCAAACTGTTGTATGAGAACCTCCTGGGACTTGCATGCTCGAATAGTGGTCAATCCTTGAAGTGTGGCAGTGACGTGAGTAAATATTGGACTTTTTGCTGTTAATATGAAACATGACCATTTTAACTTAAAGGATGAATTACTTACAATAAATAAAATAACTCTCAAGGCGAGCTTGAAGCTTACTGATCGATTCAATCCGTTTGATATCCCTGGCCGTCTCCACAAATACCTTCCGCATGAAATACATCAGCACCAGCAGAAACAACGCAGGAATCCCCAAATAGTAATTGGAAATGATGACAACGCAAATCACTCCGAACGCTTGCAAAAATACATTCAGTGAATCCGCAAAGGCTTCAGGTAACATCTCATCCATTGTTCCAATATCCTTTGTAAACCGATTCATAATCCTTCCCGACGGATTTTCATCAAAGAACTTGATTGGGGCCCGGACCATGCTGCGGAACATTTTATCGTGAATAGTGACGCTGCTTATTGCACAATATAGGTAAAACCAGACACTTCGCAGTATGTTTGTGCAAACAACGGCTACCACTAAGCCGGTGTAGACATAAAGATAAATATCTTCTCCTAGATAAGTGTCTTGGCAAGCTTTATTTGTTGGATCACTGCAGTCCGTGACACCATTTTCTAGATCCATTCTCTTTGCTTCGGCATTCGTCCAGTAGCTCAACCACACTTCATTTCCACTGGCAAAAACTTGGACGGTGATGAAGGACATCATAAGTGCAAAAAATCCAAAGGTGGTGTGTCCGGAGGTGAAATACTCCCAGTAGGTTCTGCCGGTCACTGAACCCCCAACTTTCTTTTCGGAGTTTACTGCCGGGCCTTCCTGCTTTACTACTTCCGATTTTTTAGGTTGTTGCTGAAGGACGTCCCCATTTTGTGATGCAATACTTTGTCGTTTAGCACCAGCGGATTCCTCATTCTCGGCCAACAATCCTTCAAAATCGATTCCAGCGTCGATAAGCTCAGCATACGTTCCTTGAGCTATGATTTTTCCTTGTTTCAGTACAATGATGTGGTCAGCTTGGGGCATGTATTGGAGCTGATGTGTGACCAAGATTCTGGTCGATCCTCTCAAGTGGTCTCTAACGCACTTTTCAAATAAGTGCCGGCTTACCCTGGTGTCCACTGCGGATAATGGGTCGTCCAAAAGATAGATGTCCGCTTGTCTGTATAACGCACGAGCCAGATTTACTCTTGCCTTCTGCCCTCCACTGAGTGCCACACCACGCTCTCCCACAACGGTCAAGTCCCCATAGGGTAACTGCTTTAAATCTTCCTCCAAAGCGCAAACCTCCACTGTTTCGTTGTACCGTTTTTCGTCATACGGCAATCCAAATAAAATATTCTGCCTTAGATTTCCTGCAAAGACCCACGGCTCTTGTGAGGCATATGACGTGGTTCCACTAATAGAAAGGATTCCTCCAGATATGGGAAGTTCGTCGATTATGGCATGAAGTAGCGAAGTCTTGGAGCTCCCCACTGGACCAACCACCATCATAAGCTTGTCATCACCCAATGTGAAGGACAAGTGGTCCAATGTGAGTCTCTGCTCGGTCCAACTTGCGCAAAAGCTTTGCATAACAATCCTGGGGACATCGATATTTTCATTTTTGTCTTTGATCATTTCACTTTCCCCTTCCTTACCGGAAATGAGAGCCGGAATTTTAGTCAGAGCTAAGTTGTTATTTGTTTCTTGCTCATCCAGCAAAAGGAATTCCTGGATGCGTTTAAGTGCAATAAGCGTCTCCCCAATTCCAGCAGCTGCCTGAGGAGTATAATGTATGGTAACTGTGATCACGGTGTGAAGACAGGCAAGTGTGAAGAATACCTTGTCCGAAGACATCGGCTCATCTTCCAGTAAAACGAACGCGAGAAATGTAAGATACTGCACAAGCTTCGGAGCAAATGTGACTAGTGCAAAGTGATTTCCTTTGATGAGTCCTCGCTTTATCATTTCTTTAACCTCCAGTCTAAATGTCATAATTGTTTAGGATGTGTAAAATTAGAAAAAAGTAGTCAAATAAAAATAACTATTTGTACGAAAACGTTTATTTAATACTTTCGAGCTGCATCGATCAAAATGGAGAAAGGTTTTTCCCACGCGTACTGCTTGATAACTCGCATTCCTATTATGATCTCGTTCATTAATCTTCCCCGTTCATCAGTCCGCCTCGCTATCTTCAATCGGAAGATTGCGGAATATTTGCCAATGTAGTCTACAAAACAGAATCATTAAAATGACAGGTAACTCACTGATTTAGAACCAGCATTAAGAAGAACATATAATATCATTTTTAAACACAATTTTTTTTACATTGCATTGGCAAAAGAAGAACTACAAATGCGACTCCTGCCAAACAAGCCAATCCAATCTGTTCAAACAGCAAGTACATCAATAGAGAAAATTGAATAGGTGCACTGACAATATGAGGGAGAAAGTACATGCTGACATCAAAGCGGCCGCAGTCGTTGGAGAGTAAGTTGACAATTTGGCCCGAGTTGGTCTTGTTTTGGGCGGATTTACTCAATCGCAGGGCCTGTAACGCATTTATAATTCAAGTAGTTGAAATAAAGAAAGTAAATCCAAATACTGGAAACAGCTCTTTTAAATCAGACAATTTCTGAGTATGAATACCTTTCGATAAATTAGACTAGATAATCCAACCCGTATTTTCATCCCCATGTGAAAAAGCAGGAACACCATGGGATGAATGGTTATCGTGATGAGGAATACCACTAAACTAAGCCCTCCTCCGTAAGTATATCCCTTCCAAACGGCAGGGTCCTTCTCGTTGAATGTGACAATAAGTAGACGTAGAAGGATAGGCTGGGATACTCTGCGCTTAACATGAAATTATAAAATCCCCCGCGAAAATTGAGTTTAAAAAATTACGAAATGTGTTAAATGGGCGTACGTGATCACACATTGATTGACAATGTAGACTAAAGCTACAAAAACAAAAGTTTTCCAGGACAGTTTAACCACGGCGCGAGTTAAACTTGGCTTTTTCCCTGTTAGCTTGAATGTTTCCAGTTCCAGCTTCCAAAATCTGTGGAGAAAGTTTGTCTTACAAACAAAAGTTTATTTGTTACAAATTGTAATGGCAATCTTTTTAATTTACCTTTCCAGTTTATCGCCAATCTCTGTCGTATTATCTGCTTTTAAAGTGTCATACAAGTCCCTCGTTTCTAATTCTTTCTTGTACCCCTTTTTAAACAATGGAATGATCCATAGAAAGAAAGTCTTTGAGATTAGATTCGCTTTCTCCGCCGGATTTGGTTGAAGATGGTGCTCAATAAAATCCATTGTTGTGGGACGATTATTTGATCCTCAACTGATCGAACAAATATGCTGTTCGCAGGAAAATTTACCGATCGGGTTTTACCGACAGGTTTGAAACCGTTTATATACCAACATTTCTGAAATATTTTACGCAAATGTGCGTAATGTTTTCAAACCTAACTTACGGCAGCAACCGTGACGTGAGAAATGAAATGAGTTTAAAACAAACTCTAACTGTATGTTGGTAATTTTGTAGTTGAGATTATTTGCACGTGAAAGTGCATTTAAATGACCTGAAATGGAACATGGGGTTTTCATCGTCAAACGTATAGTGTACATTACATAATATTTCATTAGTCTTACTGCACTGTGACAATAGAACAATTATTCGAACCAATCAAATCAAAAGTGCTTGGATTCCATGAACTGAAATAAACAGAGTACAGAAACGTAATTGTAAATGACTTTGTACGCAAAGCCTACCTCTTGACTTGACACATTGTTATCTATAATCAAGCGGCCATGAAACAATAGATCTATCTTATCGTAAGCTACCTAAGTATTGTACGCCCATGACAGTGCCAACAGTGCCAAACACTCCAATATCAAAGTGTCAACTTTAATATATTGATGAATCATAAAATAAATATTGTAATTAATAGATTGCACGTACGCTCTTGATTTGCATTCAATTTTCGGTTTTTGAAGCCAGATTTGCTATATTCCTTCTCCAGATTTGACCTTATGAAATTAGCGTTGGAACGGCTAATTATATTATATTATGGCAAATTGCTTACTTTGCGCCATGCTTGATTTTTTGTTCCTTGCGTTGTAGCTTTTTTTGCAGAAATTCACATTTTTATTGCGGTTTGTTTAATTTTTTATCTATTTCAATCAATTAGTTATTTACAGTCGTATATTACATAACATATTATATACACAAACACTAAAAATCATGGCGTCGTCTCTTAAGGAGGTGGTTCATCCGATGCTGTATATTTCTTCCGGTAGGCCTGTTGACATAAAAAAAAGTCTCATTTCATGTTCTACCTTTACCTGACGATTCTTGAGCAGTTTATCATATCATAGGTCATTAGTAGAAATGTGCCATATACGGACCTCTTTTGCCAACTTTTTTAACAGTGCGCTTGTGCTCTGTCCGGTTTGCTTCACCATCCCCGAAAATATTCCGTCCTCGTCTTCCAGTAGAGTATGAGGATGATCGTATTCCTTTAGAACACCGTGGTCTAATACTAATATCCTATCACAGTCGATAATGGAGTGGAGCCGGTGGGCTATTGTGATTATGGTACATTCAGAGAACTTAGTACGGATCGTCTGCTGAATTAAGTTATCAGTTCTACAGAAAAAAATTAAATTCAGTTATATCAGCATTAGGTCTGGTAATTTACATGAGTGAGCCTTTTGTGCAATTGATTTTGTTTTTTCACCTATAATCAACATTAGCTGTTGCTTCATCCAATACAAGAACTCTGTTTTGCCTCAATATCGCCCTTGCTAAACAGACAAGTTGCCTTTGCCCGACTGAAAAATTCCCTCCTCCGTCGGCAACTTCATGATCCAGACTTGGGACGGCATCCTTCAATTCAACCTCTTCAATTACCCTCCATAAATCAGAATCCGCAAACTGATCAAAAGGATCCAGGTTATACCTGACCGAGCCTGAGAAGAGTATGGGGTCTTGTGGAATGATAGAGATTTTCTTTCGCAAGTCATGTAATCCAATGTCATTCACTTTTATATTGTCCATATAAATTTCTCCTTCAGGTTCCGTCATTCTGAAGAGTGCAGATATAATGGAGCTCTTCCCCGCACCGGTCCTGCCCACGATACCGATTTTCTCCGAGGAATCAATTTTAAAGGTGAGGTTTTTGAGAACTGGCTTACCCTTCTCATATGATAAGCTCATGTTTTTGAACTCAACTTGACCTAATGCAGGCCATGTGGTTGGTGGGGCTAAGCCCGGTTTAGACTCCAACTCTGCTTCTGGTTCTAGTTTAGAATACTCAAGAGCTCTTTCCACGGATGTCATGTAATTTTCCATTTCAGCCGACTGGCGCATACCCCATTGGAATTCCCCCATTAATGACAATATGGACGATATGGCAAGGCCAACGTTACCACCCTGGTCAGCTATTTAAAAAAAATCCCGTTATTGCTTATTGCCACCATCGAAAGTCATTTCGCAACATTAATAATCTCTTGATTGTATTATGTGCTTACATGTTGAGATTATCAAGAAACTGAAGGTCACCACACCCAAAAATAAATTTGAAATCATCTCCAACCAAATCCCAAAGCATCTGTTAGCGCCCATGAACAGGAACCATGCACACGAATGAATATCCTGATGACCTTCAAACTGCTGAATCAGCAAGTTTTGAGATTTGCAAGCTCGGATTGTCGTCAATCCTTGAAGTGTAGCGGTGACGTGGGTAAAGACTGGACTTCTTGCTGCAAAATATAAAATAGGGTTGTCAATTAACTTGCAACCCTACTTCCAATCCATTGTATGAAGTAGGTACCAATCTGTTTGTAAATTTACACAAACTTACTTATAGATTCAATTCTTTTTATATCCCTGGCCGTCTCCACAAAAACTTTCCGAATAAAGTAAAGCACTCCAAAGAGGACTACCGTTGGAACACCCAAATAATAGTTGGAAATGATTACTACGACGAGCACTCCAAACACGTGCAAAAATATTGTGAATGTATCCGCAAATGCTGGCGGGAGCAGCTCGTCTATTGTCCCAACATCCTTCGTAAAGCGGTTCATAATCCTGCCGGAAGGATTATCA
This sequence comes from Lepidocyrtus violaceus, assembly GCA_034696905.1. Classification (NCBI taxonomy): domain Eukaryota; kingdom Metazoa; phylum Arthropoda; class Collembola; order Entomobryomorpha; family Entomobryidae; genus Lepidocyrtus; species Lepidocyrtus violaceus. The sequence goes on from JAQGAI010002598.1 coordinate 6,816, forward strand.
TCGAAGAACTTGATTGGAGCCCGGACCATACTCCGGAACATTTTGTCATGGATGTTAACGCTGACTGAGGCACAATACAGATAAAACCACACACTTCGCAGAATGCAGAAACAAACAACAGCGACCACCAGTCCCGTCAAAACATAAAGGTAAATGTCTTCCCCGAGATATGTGTCTTGACAATCTGGAATGGATGGGTTGGAGCAATCTGTGACGTTATTCTCTATATTCATTCGCTTTCTCTCGGCATTAGTCCAGAAGCTTAACCACCAGTCGTTCCCACTTGTAACGATTTGAGCAGTCACGAAGGTCATTGAAAGTATTATGAAACCAAAGGCGGAGTGACCGGATGTGAAATAGTCCCAATATGTTTTAGCAGTGACGGAGCCATCAGACTTCTTTTCTTTGTTTTCCTCCGGCTTCTCTTTGTCCGTTGCTTTCTCATCCTTTTTCTTTTGCTGTTTTTGAGCTTCTCCGTCTTGGGATGCAATGCTGAGACGTTTCACCGCAGCTGCTTCCTCATTCTCAGCCATCAAACCGTGGAAGTCAACTCCCGCATCAACTAGCTCTTGAAATTTTCCTTGGGCTACGATTTTGCCTTGACTCAGGACGATGATGTGATCAGCCTGTGGCATGTACTGAAGTTGATGTGTGACTAGGATTCTTGTGGATCCTCTCAAGTGGTCTCTAATACATTTTTCAAATAAGTGTCGGCTCACCCTCGTGTCCACTGCTGATAATGGGTCGTCCATAAGATAAATGTCTGCTTGTCTGTACAAACATCTGGCTAGATTCACTCTGGCTTTTTGACCTCCGCTAAGGGCAACTCCGCGCTCCCCCACGACTGTCATGTCCCCATATGGTAGCTGCCTTAAATCTTCAGAAAGTGCGCATGCTTTCACTGTTTCCGCATAACGTACTTCGTCATACGGAAGACCAAACAGGATATTTTGCCTTAGATTTCCAGCAAAGATCCACGGCTCTTGAGAGGCATATGAAGTAGTTCCATTTACTGATAGCGTCCCGGAAGTCAATGGAAGCTCATCAATGATGGCATGAAGGAAAGAAGTTTTGGAGCTTCCCACCGGACCCACCACCATCATCAGTTTGTCATCTCCCAACTTAAAGGAAACGTCATCTAGTGTAACTCTCTGTTCAGTCCAGCTTGCGCTTACATTTTTCATAATGACTCTTGGGGCATTTATATTTTCATTTTTGTCTTTCGTCATCCCAGCCTCTTCACCGGAAGTGATAGCGGGGAGTTTAGGAAGATCCAGGTTATTATTAGTTTCTTGTTCATCGAGCAACAGGAATTCTTGGATTCTCTGGATTGAAATCAACATCTCTCCTATTCCAGCAGCGGCTAGGGGTGTAAAATGTATGATGATCTGGATCACTGTGTGAAGACAAGCCAGTGTGAAGAATACTTTGTCGGAGGTCATGGGGTCATCTTCCAGCAAAACGAAGGCAAGAAAAGTGAGATACTGAACGAGCTTTGGAGCAAAGTTGATCAATGATAAATGAAGTCCACGAAGGATTCCTCGTTTCTTCAGTTCCTTTACCTCCAACCTATAAGATACGACAAGTTGGTGACAATAATTTGCTTATTAAAATAAAGTATTTTAAAATGTATATTTTTTATAATAGGATTAGTTTTGTTTGAATATTACTTTCGAACTCCATCAATCAAATTGGAAAATGGCTTTTCCCAAGCGTACTGTTTGATAACCCGCATCCCAATTATGATTTCGTTCATAAATCGCCCCCGCTCATCCGTACGTTTCGCTATACTTAATCGAAAGATTGCAGAGTATTTACCGATGTAGTCTGACCAAATAAATGAAAGAAAATATAATTAATATTTAGTAATTATGAATATTTCATGCAGTTCTCAATTTCCCCCGGTAAATTTATACTTTACACTGCATTGGCAGAAGAATCACGACAAACGCAACTCCAGCTAGACAAGCAGGGCCAATCTGCTCAAATAGTAGGTACATCAGAGCCACAAACTGAACCGGAGCACTGAAGATGAACGGGAGGAAATTCAGACCGATGTCGAATCGGGAGCAGTCATTGGAAAGTAGATTGACGATCTGGCCCGAGTTGGTTTTGTTTTGGGCTGATTTGCTTAGTCGAAGGGCCTGCGTAGGTCAAATTGCAATGCAAAGTTTTTCATACATATCAGATGGATTATATATTTTTAGAGCAAAAGATATTAGTTCAAAATTGTGGGACAACCTTACTTTTCGGTAAATAATGCTGGAAAGTCCAATTCGAAGCTTCATCCCTAAGTGCATAATTTTGAAGATGACTGGGTGGATTGAAATCGTATTTATGAATACCATCAGCGTAAGCGCCCCTCCATACGTATACCCTTTCCAACTTTCCGGGTCCTTTTCGTTGAAGGTGACAATGAGAAGCCGGAGAAAAACGGGTTGTGATACACTGCAAAATTATGCATAGGCAAAGGTGTGCCATTTTTATGCTGAGCATTGCTTGCTAGTTGACTTATGTAAACTGTCATGATAATTTGAAAGATTTGAATCTTGTTCTTACGTGATCACACATTGATTGATAAAGTAGACTATGACTATAGCGAAAAACGTTTTCCAAGCTTGTTTGATCAGGGCACGTGTTAAGTTTGGTTTCTTCCCTGTGCGTTTTGCTCTTTCAAGTTCCATTTCCCAATATCTGAAAATAATTGCAATTGCAAAATGGTATTGTTTTAAATTCACTTATAGTTAGTGCTTTAAACAGAAATTCTGATAAACTTGCATGTTTTTTTAAATATCATACTTTTCCAGTTTATCCCCAATATGTTGCGTCTCATCCTCTTTCAAAATATCGTACAAATCGTCCGTCTCCAGCTCCTTGCTGTATCCCTTTCTAAACAGGGGCATGATCCATATAAAGAATATCTTGGAAAGAATATTCGCCTTCCCTTGAGGATTCGGCGGAAGACGTTGCTCTGTAAAATCCATCCTGGATGGGGATGTGTATTGTGCTGTCCTTGAATAAAATTATTTTTGATGCCGTTGGTAGCGCTTTCACTTCATCCAACCTCATTAATGATGGAAATTGTTCATCCGGATAAACACCCTTAAATATTATTAGTCTTATTGGCACTGCCACAACAAATGCATGAAACCAACTGCATTCCAGCAGCTTTAAGAGTATTTACTAAAGAAAATGTCAAAATCAGGGAATGTCAAAAGTCATTTTCCTTAAACCTATTACTCCTTAATCAGTTTGCTGTTTGTTTTTGAGCTTGCTCCTGGGTGACTGCACTTTATTGATGCGTAGCCAGGCCATGTGCTTCTAGTCACTTTTTTACTTATTTTAGAAAGCTAATTAATAAAAAAAGTATAAGAAAATAAACAAGCTTATTTTAAGACAAGCTATCGACATCGGAAAATATACGCGCAGTGCAGAGCAAGTGTAGTGCATGCACAAAACAGCACATTTTCATGTAAAACAGAACCTGAAATGTCAATCTACCTATTTAATTCCGACTCTGTTTCGTCGGCCTCTCTGATCTGGATGTCAAGCCAAATTTGTCAGATTAGCATGATGTCAGTTGATGAATGATATAATTGTGCATAAACTTCATCACATGATAAAAATTCGATATTATCGTCAACTGGTTATGGGACGATGTAAAGCTCACTGATACTAATGCTCATATGATTAACTAAATGAATTCCAGTAAAGGTCGAAAGCGGTAATGTCACTGCAAAAAGATGGTTCCAAAGTGTTATGCTGTATACAGTGCATGCTGACGAAAATTGTAAAAAGCAATAATATGTGTGTTCTTGATTTTCCTTGAACATTGTAAGTTACATACATTTGAGTTCCAAATGGTCACCACATCCAGATCCAGATTGCAGGTCATGCCACATCCTATGCAAACATCAATATGAGAATATTTCTATTTTGCTTTCGTAGATATTCCATTTCAAATTGCTGATTTTTGAAACTTGATTTTGAAAATTAACTGGTATCAGCTTTTCAATAGTGAAACCTTTATCAAGATGCTGCTACTACAGTTAAATTACAATAATAAATATATCCAGACATTTAAATTAAAATAATCATAATTTTATGCAATTTATTATGATGCATAATACCGGTTTCGTTCTAACTGCTGCCCTAGATTATAGTTTGACATACAAAGTGTGTTCTTCTTTTTCTGTTGACAATGATTGTCTAATCAAAATGATACACGATTTTGATGCTGATTGTCAGTGATTGTCAAGAATTGATAATCAATTAATCAATATCATCACTTCAGATTGGGGTATACATTACTGCACCTGCTTGGACAATTGTATGTAGCGTATTGTACTTTGGAACGAAATAATTATATAATGCTTGCGTCACACACACGGGAAGGGCCGAACAATTACATCAGTTAAAGTACACTGATGTTTACACTAAACTTTTCTGTTCAAATATTGAAGCCAAAGTCCCATACACTGGACATTGAGTTTGGCATTAAACAAGTTACCTTTAAAAGCACATCAGCTAATTTGCTTAGTGTATCTCTTGGAATTAGAAATCGAAAAAAAAAGTATTTAGCTGTACAGTACCAGAAAACGTGTTAAAATGGGTTTTGTAAGAATTTGCACATTTCTCTGCATTTTTGGGATTGCTACGAACATGATCGCGGCTCAGCAGAGAATTGAAATAGATACTCAGGAAGATCTTCGAAGTATACCAGGATGGGTTGTCGTTTGCAGTAATGGGTACCAAGAAAATGTCACCGATTTCAGATGCGGCAGAATCACTGTTCCAATTCCAGAGGAGGATTTAGACGGAGAAATGGGTTTCTGGACGGGATGTCAATCGGACTGCATTTTGACTTTCAATCTCAGGGACACCGATATCGGAATGGGTTTCCGGGCTTATGCAAAGGATGCTCATATTACGGTGATCAGGAATGATCTGGTGAGGGAAGAGATTCAAGGAGATAAATGGTTTGAGGTTTTGCTGGACCTTGATTTTACGAGAGTAAGTTAATTGAAATAGAAATTGTATAGTACAGATTGTATATGAATAATTTCAAATAAAAATGATTTAACGGCATTTACAGACACTGGGGATAAAATTGCCCGCTATAACTGCAGACGCGTTTGCAGTTCTTGACAAAATTTATATCATACCAGAGCAACCAACTACAACTACAACAACCCCGACAACAACTCCAACAACAACCCCTACAACAAC
>JAQGAI010002599.1:0-12044 GCA_034696905.1 Lepidocyrtus violaceus
AAATGTGGATTGGCCAACGGATTTGTGGCCAAGACCCGTAGTACCGTCGTAGACTGGGCCGTTTTATTTTCTTTCCGTCAAGTGAAAAACCCATAAAATGAAACAATTCGAAAACGGAGAACAGGTCAAAGGTTAGAAGCTAGAATATATCATTATCAAGTCTTTACGCTTCATTGAGGGATGTTCCATTCTCTTATTACCCCAAGATTTTCCAAAATCGGAAGTCAGAATGTTTGGAAGTGATTATGCCAATAATGCTTGGGTTTGGTTTGGACTTCAGCAGAGCGATATTTATTATCTTTAATACATTTTTCAAAACTTTTATTGAACTTCATATTTCTCATGTGACATACGAAAATACGAAAACTTGCGAAAATGTGACAATGACAATATTGAATATAGCAATTTAGTACAGTTTAGTTTTCCACTTTTTCTAATCTACAATTAAACGTAACTTTGTCTATTATGTATGTTTTTTTTTGTATTTTTGTAAATAAGTTGTTTGTTAGTATTCTATGGTCAGCTAACATCGTCTAATGAAATATTATGGGACGCCCTCAAGTGCTTCTTCAAATTAGTTGTGAAGCATTTCGCTAGAATGGTCCCACAGTCTTCTATCAAGCATTTGGACGCGTTGGATGTTAAATCGTAGGAGAAATACTTCCAGACTGGGTGTCTTTTTCGGGATCCTAAACATTTAAAATAATTATTAAAAAGATTTATAAAATTAGGTATTTGATTTACAAACCACCAAATTTTTTGCAATTAGCAACAAATAGAAAAGCGTAACTTCTTTTTAACCTTTTGAAGCATTAGCATTCGCAGCCACTGATAAGATCTGGCGTTTCGGGTTACCAGACTTGTTCACTCGGTGATGCTTCTTCCTGCTTGCAGAGGAAGGTACTTCCGATCCATGTCGAACTCCAGGATCATCCTCCTCCATTAGCTCCGATGAAACTTCATCTTCCATTTCCCCAGTGCTCACATTCGTTCTACGAGATTCCTCCTCGTCGTCATCGGAGTGGTTATCATCTGCCTCCTCCTGATCCGATGGATTCCCCATATCCATGTCGTTATCATCATCACTTAAGATTTCCTCCTTAACAGCAGGCCGGACCATTTGCTTGGAGTGGGTCTTCCGCTCCTCATCTACTTCCTCTGAGGTTTTATACCTTATCTGAACAGACTTATCAAAACGGCTGGTATCCTGCCCTCCCTCTCTAAAATCTGAGAATAGCTGGCGTCGCAAGTGACTAAAGATATCATTGACTCCACTGCAGTCTTCGATTGTTGTAGCTTTGGCTTTCATTGAGGGACCCTCACCCTTCTCCTCTTCTACCTCATCTTCAACTTCATAAAAGTTCTCATCATAAAGTTTCCTCCTCATTTCCACAATCTTGTTTAGCATCCTCCCAATCTCCCTATGCAGATCTAAGCAAGTCTTCACATCCTTTTCGCAGAGGTTACACATTGACCCCCATTCCGACGGCTTGCCAAACTGGAGAAACTTTTCCAGACTCTTCTCCGGAACCGGGGTCCAGGCCAGCTTTCTCAGGAAGTAGATTATGACCCTTTGCTCCTCCGGACTGTGCTGGGGTATCAGCTTCTTTTTCGCTTTGAGGTAGTTCAAGCATATTAAACAACGTTTTGAGGGAGCCATTATTACAATACAATCAATACAACAGGCTGGGAGGTCGGTCAAGGTCAGGTCGGTGGTCGGCTGAATCTAGAATTAACTTCTCCTTCTTTGTTCTTTCGTTTAGCCCGTGTCACTGTTGAAATATGGCTGTAAAAAAGTGTAATTTTAATTAAATTGATTGTCACTGTCAACTATTACTGACTGACATGCATTTAACTGAAGGGATTTAATGCACTTCCAAACCTTAACTTGTAAGTTACTTACCATATAAAACTGCGCCCCCAAGTTTGTAGCTCATGAAAAACTGAAAACAGGACTGAACCTGAATGAAACACGACCAGATGAGCAAGCAACAACAAACATTCCATTTGACAATAATGCATTTTTTGTACTTCTATTTGCTCCTTTTCAGAAGCCGGGAAAGCATCCATATCCATTTCCAAGCTTGTAGAGTGCACTGAAAGGCCAACCTGTGCAGTCGCAGTATTAGAGTATCAGCTTGTATCGATCGGGTGGGTGTGGGCTTATCTTTTTTTTTTAATTTATGGACTGATTATTTAGTAAATTGGTTAATTATCAATTATGGTAGAAAGCTAGTTAGTCGTTGCAGCAGGTGGCAGGGTTTTCATCAATCCAAGGACAAAGTAAAGAAGTTTTAGCAAGGTAAAAATGTGTAAATGCACTAGCCAGATTTACAAACAATTTTAAGGACCTAGGTGTTTCCAGTTTTTAAGACGAGATAGCTAATTAATTGTGACATTGTGAGATAATTAATAATAATTAAACTCTGTTTTTTGTTTTGATTAAGGCTATAGATAAAAATGTTTGCTGGAAAATTATCCCGTCTGACAATGGTGGGTATCGGCGCGGTTGGCTTTCTTGGAGGGATTTCTGTCGAAAGGTACCACAGGACTTATGCTGGGGTGAAGGCTGCAGGTGCTTTCTCGGATCCTGGTGGTGTTGGAGGTGGAGCTATTATTCCGGTGGATAAAGTTGATCCGTATTTGGCGAAGGCTAAGCCAACCCGGGCTTCGCAGGTGGGTAAAGTTGGAATGGAGGACTAATTTTTTTTTAAATCTTGGATTTTCAATAATACGAATTGAATATACCTTAACCACATGAATTATTTGATAATTGGTAGATTATGAGGTTTGGCTTCCCGGGAATGGATAACATCCGCTCGTACAATGACTTCGTTGTATCCTACGATCAAAGGAACCGGGTCCCTCACTGGGTTTTCGAACACTTGACTCGCAATCACGTAAAGCATAATCCGGCGGTGGACCGCGCAAAGTGTGATTTCTATGAGGACGCTTCAGTTCACAAATTCTTCCGCTCAACTAATCAGGATTATAAAGGAAGTGGTTATGACAGGGGTCATTTGGCAGCTGCTGGGAATCATCGGTTACATCAGGAGCACGTGGCGGGCACCTTTGTCCTTTCTAACATTGCACCCCAGGTGGGGAGGGGATTCAATCGGGATGCTTGGAACAGATTGGAGAAGTATGTGCGCGACTTGACGAAAAAGTACGAGAACGTTTATGTTTGCTCTGGACCACTGTACCTTCCTAGGTGAGTCTAAAAAATTGTTATAAAGTCGGCGGAATTGGAATAGGATGTGGGGAAGTTTTATAATTAAGTTTACTAAATCATTGACTGGAATTTCAGACGCGAAGCCGATGGAAAGTACTACGTTCGGTATGAAGTCATCGGACAAAACAATGTCGCAGTGCCAACACATTTCTTCAAGGTGGTGGTGTGTGAGGAGATGCCCACTGGCCAATTAGATTTGGAAGCCTATGTAATGCCTAACAAAGCCATAGATGATGAGATCCCAGTCACCTCGTTCCGGGTTCCAGTCGAGACTGTTGAGAGAGCAGCAGGTTTGATATTTTGTGATAGGATCCCTAAAAGTGCGTTTCGACAAATTAACGGCAGAAGGACGTAGTTCGAAAATTATATCGTAAGAAGTTACAATTTACAATACCTATTTAGATGTCAGTCAGAGAATACCACTCCATTTTGTATTAGGATCTCAGGAAATCCCTGTCAAAATTTGCTCATGCAACGAAGTAAACTTATTTCTAATTTTTCATGTAATCCTTCCCTTTCCACTTCTTCGTCTACACTACACGCAAACTTGTTCGGTATAGTTCGACATTAGATGAGAGTTACAAAGGTCTGAATATTAATTATTTTAAATGTATGACATGGACAAAGTCTATACAAAAAATATATATATATGATGATAAACCCATTTATTTATATGTATAGTTATTTAGTAAATTAAAAGAATGCAAATAAATATAAATAAATGTTAACAGTTTCCAATCCAAGTGATGATAAATATCTTTTCAACAGTTTTCTGCTCAGTTTATTTATTTTACGATTTCACTGCCCACCCACTGCTGCTTCTGGGCCTCTTTTTTGTATAATTTTTTCGTACATCAATAACAATTTTAATATCGTAAATATTTGATACACGTAACTTCCTCATTCATATTACGTATTTTCACTAAAATAATAGTTAAACGTAGAGTAAATAAGAATTCACATAACAAGAAATTTGACTTTATGTGTACGCAATCATTTTATATTAAATTATTATTAATATATATGTTCCCTAACTAATTTGTACATCAGAGGTAGTAGCAACCTTTAACTTACAATTACACAATTCAAAATCGATACTCGAATCCAAACAAAAAATTCCCAGCTGCTCAAACCAATTCAATTTAAATTAGACTTTCTATAGCTTCCAAATCCCTAACAGCATTCACAACTGCCCCACACACTTTTAAGTTAAACGAAACGACAAAGCAAAACCTACAACTAACCACTACCAACTAATCTTCTTTCCTAACAAATATTTCAAACATCAAATCAATACCTAACATATTAAACGAACTACCAGACAGAAACATTACATATTTTTTTTCTTCTCTCAATTTTGCTACAGTAAAATCAGTCCACACTCTATATTCATCCTATTTCAACAAAAAATCTTACTTATCATATAATTAACTAGAACTCTCCAATTCCAACCACACATTCAGTTGAATTTTTCAGTGTTACGTTGTCGTCAATAATGAGCTATATAGCCCACGTCGTCGTCGTAAATAAAGTTCAGTTTGTATAATTTACATAATATCATTTTCAACGTGTGATGTGATGTCGAAACGTTTACCAGTTAATGTAGTAAGCAATCACACAAAACATTAGAATTAAACTGTAGAAAATCTACAAAAAGGATATATTGTTTGTAATTTGTAATCATCCTACTAGTATTTACGTATCATTTGAATTATTACATACCTAACCTAGTTGAACTAATTTTAATGATGATGGCAACTTGAGTTTTTTACCCGTTATAAACTAGACGAAGAAAGGACAGGAAAACTGGTCCATTCTGTTTTAAAACCGTAGAATGAAGAAGATATAATAATAGTAGTAAGAATGGTAATATACCTAACTACATATAGTTCTTTTTGTGTTCTCCTCATGTATATTTCCCATTCTAAATTCCTGAGATGTTATGCTGTATACTAAAAATAATTATTTTTAACTTTTATAAATACACTACATAAACTAGGTTTAAAAAATGTCAACATTTTTACGCATAATTTTTTTTACCTGACTTAGTTTTACATGCATGCAATCTTGTATTTATATACGTATAGGGTAGATTTATAAATATAACGTAATTGTAATTAATTTCAGTTGTACAATGCCAACTTTAAATTCTAGCTGCTTAACAGATAATTTGTGTATTTTGTTTTACAAAAATGGGAGATTTTTAACTTCTAATACACGTACGTACGATCGAAGTTCCTTAAACTCTATTTTCAATTAATAACTCATTTACACTATGACTTTACATTTTCTTTTAAAAGAATATACATAGTACAGTTGTTGTACATCGAGAAAAAAGTTGAATATGATGAGATTTGTCTAACCTCTCGTTTTACTAAAATGCACATGTCATTACAAACTTTTTTCGTTGTTGAGTCAGTTTATTGTGTTTTAAACCATACACTAGATTTTTACAGTAGCTGTAGTGGGGCTTTTGATCTTGAGATTGTGGTCACAGTAAAAATATACTTTAGAACAACACAGTTAAAGCAGTTTCTGTTGTTTTACCAGGAAAGAAAATTGCTACAACTTTTGCTTTAAAACGTTTATACAGCCCTTTTTCGTTTGCTAAAACTCGTTTGTGGAGCCCTACTGGAGAAATTATACTCGCTACACGTTATTTTCCTCAACAAAATATACAACTACGCTATACTGCTCATTTGACTGTAATTTAGGTAATTATACACTTTTAATTTAAATATATATCTTCTCTTGTATAATATATAATTCTCTTGTGTACTGTTGGTTAGGCAAGTGCACGTACTTGTACTGTTTGAAGCGGACCGAACTTGAATATCGGGAAGTTCGGAGCGATTAAAAAAAAGACGAAAACGTCACTTAAAGTCGGTTTGTAAATAAACATTTAGAACTTTAGAAGAGGTACTGCTTTTATAAATCTTTTGCTATTTATGAGGACAAAATCGAAGAGGTATGTGTACTATTTTCGGTAAACATACATGCGATTTTTCTTAAATCAACTTGTTATTGAGCACGCTGAGGCGTTCTACGATGCAGGAAGCGGAAATTCTTGCTTCTGCGTCTTGATCCCATGCATCCTTCATTGCCTCCACGAGCACTGCCATTCCAGGATGGCTCAACCAATCGTTTCTGCAAGTTGGCCTGTTCCTTTGTGTCACAACAACATCTTGCAGTTCTTCCAAACTCGGCTGCTGCCCAGTGAACTCCTCAAAAGGTAATCTGTACTCTCCAATGGGGCCCTTCAAGAATTAAAAAGAAATTAGTACTCAAAACTAGACTAAAAAATTGAAATAAAAAATCTCTGCTTTAATAAAAAGTACCTGTTGGGCGCTGCATCTAGTAGCAAGCTCCCACAAGACAAGCCCGCATGCGTACATATCGATCCGTTGGAAGCTGTCTCTCGTGAAGCTCACAGCTCCTTCTAAAACTTCTGGAGCCATATAACGCCGAGTACCCACCTATATTTTTTGATTACATAAATCATAAATTACATACATGTAATCCATCAGCACTCGTCATATGAAATACTGTAGCATTTTGCGAGTAGCACATATAATATTCATCATTCTTTCATTCGTCAGAATTTTCTTTCAAAACAGTAAACTCACCTGGCCGTGGCATGTCCCAACTGGCTTAGTAGGATAAAATATCTGCGCTAGCCCAAAGTCCGCAACACATGCCGTCAAGTCAGCTCGCAGTAGTACATTTTTGGATTTAAAATCCCGATGTGCAACAGCGGATTTATAGCCCTTTGCACCGTTGTCGATCTCCTCGTGTAGAAACGCTAATCCTTGACACATCGTAATTGCCACTTTCAGCAGTTCATTCCACTTCAACACATTGCCCTGTAAGAAAGTTTAAGAAAAACGGTAGAATTAATATTTTAAATTGTTACGTTCATAAATAAACGAAACACAGCAAAACTTAATAGCGTGCGTGTGTACCTTCAGGTAGTCATACAAAGATCCCTGTTCCAAGTATTCAGAAATCAACCAAAGTTGAATGTTATCCCCATCCGTGTGTGTCCGAGCTCCAAAGAATCCCAGAATCCATTCCGAGTCGCACATAAGAGGAAGAGAATACACCTCCTGCTCCAATTTCCAGGAAGCCTTTTCTCGCAATGGAAGAATTTTGACTGCCACGTAGTTGTTGTTCCCAGCCATCGACGCTTTCCATACGCTTCCAAATCGTCCCTGGGCCTTCATTTCCACCAGTGTAACTGATAATGCTGTAAAACATAATTAATGCAATACCACTGTAATTATTGACATAATTAAAGCAACTTTAATTTAATACACGACTTGTACAAGAAGACATACCATGATTACTCTCTGATTTATCTAGTAATATGTTTTCTTCGTCTGTAAGGACTGAATCCGAATTCGGGAACGGTTTTTTGTACAATCGTCGATGAGCGTAGAAAGCCATTGCGATCAAAATCACACAAAGAATGGGGACAACCAGGACGATCAGCAACGATGACGAGCCAGTTCTCTGTGGCTGACTAACTGCTTTTGCTAAAAAGTAAAATACAATAATAAATTAATTCAAAATACGAATATGTATAATAATTTGCGAGCTAAATGTATATTATCGTTTGAAACTGTATATTATCTTACGTCTGACAGTTGTAGTGGTTGGGAGAGGATCCCACCCAAATTCTTTATTGCAGTTATCCTCCGTACAGCAGCAGAACAAGGTAACCGTGCCAGTCGCTGGATCTGGCCTTTTCCCATGTGATTTGTCGACGCATTTGTTTTCCCCGTCGCACTGTTTGTTGTTAATAAAACAACCTTTGTACTGCAAAATATCCACCGAATCATTCTTCTTTTGCCAGGCCACCCAACATGAGTGCTTCTGAGAGGAAGTATCTTCTTCACACGTTATCGTCCTTCGGGACTTGCTGCAGTCGAATGAAGGGTCATGATTTTCTTGCCCACCCGCTTTTATACCGCATTCAGTCACGTTGTAATACTCACATTCCAAGCTCGATGCCGATTTTGTAGAAACTAGTAGAAGATTCAAATTAAAATATTATTACCAATCCAGTAGTATGATAATTTAGTTAATTTAACCATAAACCTATACGTCGTAGTTTAAAAATCATTTCCCTTACCGACTAAAATGACGCAGAGGAAAGCCGCAATATAATGCACTGACGAAAATGAACTTCTATGCTTCTCCATTTTTTCTGGACAATGATAAGAAGAGTATATAGTAGAAAGTCCGATATTGACACCGGAAAGGTCAAAAACTTAAAACGTAATTGAATGAGAGAGACAATTGACGGTTCTAAAATTAGATCTTGGTACTTGATAATATAGTTGATAACTGAAAACAGTTAGTTATTCAGCACAGTTGATTTTAACAACACCTCTTCTTCCTTCCACACAACAAAAATATTTTAGCTACTAGCGATGCGTCCATTCACTTTTAGCTTAACTTTCTTACTCACTCCTCAGCCCACGCACGCACCAACCACTGCAATCTGCAATGCCTCAGTTTCTCCAATAACGTCATTCAGTGTCAGCTACATGCACAAAGTAAGGGATTCATCACTTTCACTGTCCTTCGGTAGTAAACATTTATCATTCCCCCCATCAGGACCTCCCACACTGGTAATAATGTTACAGTTACTTGAACTAATCTTTTGTGAAATATATGAATCCCTATATTTCATGGCTGTAAATAATGATGCACTGCTCCTCCCGTTCCAAAAGTTATTCACTGAAAATCAAATACGCTTCAAACACTAACGCTTTAATTGGATCCTAGTCATCAAAGCTATAGAAGACTCCAAATCAAGTTGTTTCTTATCCTATCCTTTATATCCTTCAGGACCAACGTCTTTGAAAACGGTATGCTGTAACTGCAGTAGTCGCTCACGAGCCCCACACGAGTAATATCTCTCTGAAAAAATAAAAATTTGATTAATGAATAATGATTATTATTAACTATTGCATTTCTAAAAATTAAACATTCAAACTAACGAAGGGAAAGGTAGTTAAAACATTTTTATGATACCGAAATTACTAAAACGCTTTTTCTTTCGCAAATTATATTTTCGTACGTTTTATTGTTTGGGTGCATTGAATGTTGAATTTCGAAGAAGGTAGAAAGTAAAAACGTTCGCGTAAAATCTTATTTCTGTCAATAATGCGAGCGTTTAATATGTTTCTGCTGGTTTGGCTCTATCTACAATCTAAATAAATAATAAGCGCTGCTCTTATCAAAATAACTCTTTTTGCCCTTGACTTGGCCTTCAAGGCTTGACCTTTGACACATAAATACGTAATGTAACATAAGCACTTGTTGATTAGAACCGTAATTTATCAGCATAACAAGCTACCGTTTCCGCATGTTCATGTTTCGAACATAATATAAATACATGCATCCTCTTATGTCTTACATAAAAAATCTAAATAAAGATTTTTCCGTAATGTTCGTAAAAAATTGGAACTTATTAAATGACCTCTTCCTTAAAACATAAAAACACCACCACAAAAGCTCATCCTACTACCCGACCCTCCTAATTTATAAATTGAATTTATTTAAACTACTACTGGAACATAAAATGACAAACAAAACTATTGATTATGACTAACTTGACTGTGACTGGTAAAGTCTATTTGATTTACTGTTATCAGTTATAAAGTGCAATTTGAAATCATGATTAGTTGATTATTTTGAATGAATTAAATTTAAAAAATTACTACAGCCAGCCTTACTGATAGCTTTATTTTTAGGCTTTTAGATTTATCCTATCAATCAACATGACTATGGATAACTTTCAAATCACAAATAGTTCCAACTTTTATTGACTTTGTTTTTTAACTAACTATTTAATCGTTAAAACCCCTTGAAAATACCAATGACCAACCAAATTAAACCACTGACTGCTTCAAACGATTCCCTTTCAAGTGTCTAGACAGACAACCACCATTCAGTTTAACTGTTAACAGCTGAATGCACATTTTAAATGATATTTTACTCTAATCAACTCACATTTATTTTAACAAAATGGTGAATGGCACATTTTCTTACCTTTCAAATAAAACGCTGTTTAGTAACTCTACTAAAACTTCATTACTTCCTTTTCCTTCCTCCAAGTCATCAATAATTGATCAATGATTGATTGCCCACCTCCAATAAATCACCAAACCAATTGCAATTGTATAGTTAGCTATTACTGACGACGACTGTACCACAACCACATTTAACTTTAACCTCTCATCTGTTCTTTCTGTTACTCTTCACTCTTCTTAACTAGTGTAATTTAACGATATTGACATCACCACCACAAGGAGTTTCAGTTTTGTATAATTATTCCACACTACTCCAACATAACAATACTCCTCCAAAAATTCAAAATAACCTTATTTAGCTCTCCCAAAAAATGCACTCTACTACATTAATATTACGTGAAATGCAAATTACTGCTTTTACGATAAAGTGTATTTGCCCGATCCGATCTGTTTTTGTTTTTTCCTTTTTTTGTAGGCTTCATCTTTATCCTTATTCATTCCTTATTGTTGCAAAAATGTATGCATATAAAAACATCTAGTTTTTTATGTATACCTTTTTACTTTACTTTTTACTAGTACTTATATATATGATTTATAGAGAGGAGATGATAATGATGAGCTTTACATATCAAGTCAATTGTGATGAGCTTAGAGCTTGTGAGATGAGATGTGTATAAAAAAACTGAGAATTTATATAATATTACGCATTCTTCCTCACCATTAATACTACACAAAACTATTTGATATCCATACATATACATAAAGATATGGATGAGAAGTTCCTTTTCAGTTCTCAGAATGCTATAAAGACGCTTTTATAGATATGTTCATAGGGGGAAAATGGTATGTATGTACGAAAATTGAATTGTGTGTATGCACTATATAGGGAAGCATATAGGTATCAAAATAAAATGTGTTAGTTCTGATGCTTATGATAGGACTTTTACACAAGTAAAATATCAGATTTTGTGATAAATATGCCTAAAAAAGCTTTATAACCTTTATATACCTGACGAGAGATGATATGATACGATATGCGATGTAAAGTATTTATGTATATATGCAATAGCTAAAGTACTGTTTAGTTAGATTTCGATATGCATAAAATGCTTATACTGAAGAAGATGTGGATGGATTGATGGATACTGAAAAGGCACTTTACCTTTCTTTGCTGGTACTTTTGTATAAGAAGAACAAGTTTTGTGAGTTGATTGAGCCTAAAAGTGTCCATCCTCCAACAAACGAACAAACAACCAACCATATCCAAAAACAAGAGCTTTTTACGATTTTTGCCGAAGCCCTAGTACATACAATATACACACTTTTCTTCACACACAAATACACGCAAACAAACAAGAAAATGTATTTTATGCCTTTTCCTTTATTTCAGTACAAAAAAGTGTGAATCTGTTCTGCTTCGTATCGGTATCCGTATTTTATCAAGTTGCCCCTAATATACTGCGTAGGTCGGAAATATGTATCCATTACGTATATGTACAAGTTATTGTATTTTGTGCATGTGTATATGCGATGATAGTAGGATAACTTCTTTAGGACGCAACCCTATGTTAGGGAAGCCTCAGCAATTTTTACAACTCACACATTCTCAGTTTTTACTACTACTATGCGCATGCCCATTAGTTGTTTCTGGGATTAAAGTCATATAGTAAGTAGATATTACACCTATGTATGAATGGAATGGACAAGGCTATTGAAAGAATCTGAAAAAGAAAATTCTTGTAAAAAAATGAGCTGTGAAGCGTTCTCGT
>JAQGAI010002600.1:0-12043 GCA_034696905.1 Lepidocyrtus violaceus
ACTCAAAATTTATCCTAAAAGTTCACACTTTATCCTGACAGAGGAAGCTGATAACAAAAATCTATCCTGATCCAACAGATAATAAAATAATGTCAAATTCGTGTCTTGTTTCATATATGTAATATAATAGATCCTCTACACATATGCCAAAAAGTGTAATCGTTTACGAAAGGAAAAAGAACGCTGGAAGTCGCGTGAAAGTTTTTTTGTCTGTACCAGTCACATCAAAATACCAAGAAGAAACTTCCAGTGATGAGTTATTATGTTTATATTTAATAGCAATAATCTTCCGCATACCTAATATTATTTGTAGGCTAAAGAAAAGTTGCCAATCATAGAAGGTAAAATGTTACATGTAAATCTGGCCAGTAGATCAATTACCGTTTGGAATCGATTAAGAATTTCGCAACAAAGATTATATAACCTTTAAAAGAAATTATGAATTGTCCAGTACAAAGTTTTTTTGAGGAATATCTAATGCCACACAAATTCATTCATTTTCTTACAAAAACTTGTGCATGGATTGTGATCACAAATAATGTTGTAATTCTGGAGTATGAAAAGCCCAACGTAATGAGAAGAAACGCGTACATGGGGAAAGAGGTATGCCATTTTTTTAAACTCCGACAGTGCCCCCAAGGCACAAATCATAACTACCAAACCCACGTATGTAATTTAATTTAGTTTTTATTTTGCTGCTGGTTGCAATTTTTATAATTACAGCTCATCCACTTCAACTCCACACCACCGTCGTAGCCCACACAGATCTTGTTGCTCATTCAATTATAAACTCGGCGGTTTTTAATCTGGGATCTTGGAAAAAATCTCTTGCTTTTTTTGCGTAAGCTCACAAATATAACGCTTCATGACTAGCTACCTACATGACTTCATTGTAATATAGTTGATTAGGACGATCCATCTTGTGGGTAGGGTAGGAGTACCTCACCACCACGCAATTTCTTCACAGGGAGATCACGGAGAAAAGTTAATTAATTTTTCTGAATGATAAAATAGCGGTTGCTTTTTTGAGACAACAACAAAAAGGAAAACAGGGATTAGGTATGTATGCATTAAAAACAGAGCTTACAAAATACAATTTTAGAATAACTCCAGCTTCCAGAAGGAAAGGTGGGGATAACGTCATAAAACTAATTACCTTTTTGGGGATGAGTATTTGTATTTTCCTTTCTCTGTGTATAAATAGGGTTTCATGAGATTTCTAAGGTTCAGTTGAACTCCGTTGTTTAAAGGGATTTTAGGGGCAACGGGAGACAAAGGACAAAAAATATGTGCAAGTGAAAGTTTAATATTTTTTGAAGTGCAAAATATAATCAGCAAAGAAGTTTTTTTTTAAAGAATGACCTAAGGAATATAAAGCAACAATTAGATTAGAAACGTGTTGTGTTGATTGAAATAATGTACAGGCTACACATGAGAGCTACTCTCATCTCCAGCTTACTACTCTTCTTCCGAATAATAGTGCCGGTAGTGCACGGTCAAATAAGTCGACCGGAATGGCCTAGTAAGCAATACGTGATTAAACTTAAAAATAAGCTCATTTTTCTAGTGATAGTACTAGTAATCCAAGCTATATTGGAATTGATGATGTGTTTCTGAATCGTTTTATTAGCTGGGGACAAAGCTACGAATCTTCTGAAGATTGGCGAGGAAGGGGCAGACTGGCCCGAGTCCGGTCAGGGTCAAGGGGCCTCTTCTTTCAGTAGAGATTTGGTAAGTCCGCTTTTCTTTGGTTCAAATTATTCCTTACAAAAATTGCACAATCATGACATGACATTGAATTTAGTAAAAAAAAGTCTGCATTTTGAACCTTTTTTTATATCAAGGTTGACCCACCCTCCAACAACGTGAATGCAATGTTTGAACACCCACAGCCAGCCAATATGGATAAGTATCTGCTTCTAAAGAATCAAAAATATCTTCCGCAAGTCATCATTCCCCAAAGAATGGGTTATGGAGCAGCATTCAATAGGCAGCAAAGATCAAACATCCTGCAGAGTGGTCCCGCTATAGACTACCCTTCGGATGAAGTTGCTCAGAAACAGCTTGACTCGGACTACTATCCTTACCCGACTTCTCCCTACGTGGAGAACTATATTCCGTCACTGCTATCGATGAAACCGAGGGTCAAACCGAAGGACATGGGACTGCCAAGATATTTGGTGTTTTCAAACTTCAAAAGGGCAAGGGATGGCTGTAAGTCGAATTTTCAAAAATGTTATTCCATCCACTGACCCCGCTTTATTGCATGTGCGTGGGCTGGCTCAAGATTCTGTTTTGCTTAACTCTCTAAAAAAAGTACATTTCATTTGGAGAATGGTTTGAAAAACTGAAAATGACTTCAATAGCTCATACTTCATAAATTTAACAGTTCATTTTTCTTGTCTACAATAAGTAAGTAAGTATGAAAACGACTTTCTCTACTTTCTCTTCCATTTCATTATCCCAGTTTTCTTATTCTCAACTTGCCCCCATTCGCTCTCCTTTTCTTTTTGGAGTGAATCAAACTGGAAGAAACCATTTTTGCTTTTTCCTAGACCTACTCTATTTTCCATCTGATATGAAAGTCTATTATTGGAGAAAGCTGGATGAAAATATAGAAATCCATATATTCAAATGAAATTCTATGAATGAATGTTACACAATGCCCATTTCAATACGCTCATTCACAAAGGCCACAACTTTCCCTTTTCTATGGATGGATGAAAAAGCACATCATCCATCCATATCGTATTGACAGCATATTCAACTCAATTGAAAAGCCTGTTATGAATGCCGTATCTTCTTCCATAAACCGTCATTTTATTATTATTCATATTGAGAATTCTATCCATGGCTTTCTTCCATTCATTCATTCCTATTTTAAACTTTGGTGTTTCCGCTTTCTCCTCTGAGATGCAATTGTCTTCTCTTGTTCTTTTCTAGATTTGTGCCACTTTAAGTTATGCCAAGTTGGTGTGTCAGGGAAGCGACTCAGCATGTGATTTCCTCCATATGGAAGGAGCCGTTTTTCACAATGCCCCCACTAATCAAATATATAAAGTCACTGCTACTGCTGTGGCTAGTGTATGTGTTTTGTATTGATGATGATGACGATGACGATACAGGATGACTTCCCTTTTGTAATAACAGGAAATGTTAACCAAAACATCCCATTTTAGTAGTTAACTGCGGTGATCGATTTTTTGATCGTGGTTGTATGATATGATATGGTTGTAGCAAAATGTTACTCTAAAGGGCATTTAGTTTATAGAAAAACTTATTGATGTAGTCAGATCATGTGACAAGAGAATAATATCATATCAAAATATTCTTTCCTCAATGAAATTTCAGAATAAGCAAGTATATTATATTATGCTTTGTTTGTTACCAACTTCTGAGAAAAGACTTGCTATTTGTGAAATGCAATCCCTCATTAATAAATTATTAGTGCCAATCACAGCACTCACCATTCATATTAGTATAATTTGCGCTATTCAACTTTATTTTAGGCTTTAAAAGGTAAATTATCAGCGGTGGTTATAAAATGCGGAGGTGGATGGATACGCAGTAAAGTAAAACCCCTTCCTTATAATCGTGAGAACCATATAGGTGCAGAAAACTATACATATGTGAGTGGGATGGAAAGACGAACTGAAGTATTTAAATAAAAAATCCTATAACATGTTTACAATATACAAAATAATCTTTTAACATTTCTCAGACGTATTTTTATTAAATCATTGTTGAATGAATGCCTCCCCACAACCCGAACTTTCACCATCAAATTGTAAGTTTAAAAATCAAAATCCCCCTGAATTTTTTAATGTTGAGCAGAAAAATAGTATGACTGCTTCATAAAATGCACTAATTTTAGGGGAACTGGAAATAAGCGCATGATTATTGCATGAAGTCAACAATTTTTATGACTTAAAAAATATTGAACTCATATTGTGCAACTCCTGTAAGTAGAGTATCCTCCAGGGCTGAGTTAAAACATTGAATAGTGTAGCAGATTCCATATAAAGGGAATAGGTATGTAGGAATTTCGGTTGAAGTGGTCATTGTACTTACAATGCAGCATTTTATTGTCATTGAGAAACAGTGGGGCTTCCATTCACATAATTCCAGGGGATTAAGAAGATAGCTGCAGTTTTATCCATAAGAAACACACAGTTTCTGAAATCTTCCAGAAAGCTAAAGTACTATGAAATAAAACACGAGAACATTACTTTGCATTCGGTTTTTAAACTTTCTGTGAAACTGAGAAAGGAAAAATAACTAGAAGTCATCCTGAGGGGTAATATATAGGTACAGACCTGCTTTTCTCTATACAACAACAAATGTCTTCAGGTCTCTTTAACATGTCAAACGAAATGTGTAGGTTTTGTTTATCACAGAGAAGGAGACAGTTTTTCCAACGACTGGAGCAACAACTTCAACGAAATCCAGTTAGACATGACATGTAACGTAGTATACCTACATATTCCCTTTTTTAACAAATTACAAGGAAGACATATTTTTTAGCTTTCGGCAATTTTATTGAATTGTTAACGAGCTCCCTGAAAGAGGAATGATTAAGTCTGCCGAAATACTCTCTTACATTCAAACAAGGGGCACAATTCCATCGTTCGATGAGTTCTTGGGAAAAGTAACAAAAGAATACAGGAGAAGGTCTGGTAACTTTTGACTTGAAATACTTTAATCTTCAATTTGAAAAAGTGAAAGTATGTCACCTCCGAAAAAAAATAAAAGTCTTGTTGGCTACTGCGTATATAGTCTCCCCAATATACGGAGCCTATATTTTGAATGGAAAAGAGGAAAATTAGATTTTTGTTTTTCAGTTGGCTTTATACTGAACTCACCGTATCCTCCTACGTAGTGTACTGGGGTAAAGTCGGAACAAAGAAGAAGCACACCTTTCACTCAGGGAATTGAGCCATCTTTACAAATCTTCTACGAGCCATAGCTGTACGTAGTAATGTATGGGAGTACGGAGAAATCTGAACCTTGTACAAAAAAAATAATGCAAGGCTACTTGACATAACCCCTTTCCTGTTCGATCGGCCAGATTATGTGAGGATGAGGGAAAGTGATACTACTTTACATAACACCACATTACATGGCCATTGTTTGCCTAACCTGTGGGGAAATCAATGGAGGAAATCTGACGCTCATCTAAAACGACATTTTCAATGGGGTGGTTTAGTACAAGGCTGGCTAACATAATTCCCTTCATCCCTGAATGACATCAAGTAGCCTGGAGAATTCCATGGGCTTGACATGTATAGGACATAGCATTGTACGAGTATGTGGTTTTACACATATGTTGAGTTAATGGCCTTAATGTAGTTGAGTTTGAGTTAAATTATTTTTTCTCAATTTGCTATGATCAGGTATTATCAGATATTTAGACCGACTTATGTGTATTGAATTTAAAAGTGCCCTTCCCCGTGATTGGAACCTTCAAGAGAAACTATAAGAACTGATTTTTACTGAAAACAAGCTCCTACGTCAGGAAATAACCTTTCTCGAAGACCAGAGTTAGCCTTAACAAGTTTGAGATTTTTCTGGAAAAATTTCCGAGAAGGATAAATATGAGTCGGTAGCATTAGTAGTAGTATAATAGCAATAACAAGCATGCAATATGTGTATTTGTTTCGTTGAAGGAGAAAACAGCTCATTTTTCAATACCTCCTCCATGCATACGTAAATGTTATTGCATAATTTATTTATCAATAATAATGAGACGTTTTTAGAGCTTCGAGAAAAACATGTGACACAATTTTGAGTTGACAAATCAACTTACAATTATGTAAATAATATATCACAAATCACAATATTGGGAGAAAGTCACTGACTGTTATTGTTCTAATTGGATATGACAGCAGAAACGCAGAGCCCCGTGTAAGTAAACAAACGTAGATGCCATACAGAATCCAATCATAGGATCCAGAAACAAGTTCCTTTACATCGGCCTGAAATTGAAAGTACTTTTCCCCGCACCAATTGTTTTCTGCTCAGCCCCGGAAATGAAAATGATAATGGGACTGAATTTATTATATAAAAGCTCACAGCTTTAATGGAGTGACGCAGGAGGCAGTAATAAATGACTGTGAATTGAGCTAATTGTAAGTGAAGTTAACTAACGGCATGATGCTATTATATCTGATGCAAAACCCCCCGTTTGACAATGGAAACTTTTTTTCTTCTCCGCTGTCATACTACAGACAGATCATTTTCAATATATATGAAGCTACCCTCGCACTTTCACCATAGGACACCCTAAAATACGCAATCAACCCGGTCGACCAAACATTTTCACCACAAACTACCCAGAGTGAAATAAATGAGGAGACAAAACATCTCTCTCCAGGGAGCTAATCCAAGTGAGAGATAAGGGTATCTCCATTACACAAGCAAATATTCACATCACATCAACAGCACCATCACCACCGTTTCGTTTAGGGGCGGACGGAATGGGCAGATTTAGTTTTTTTTGCTATGGTCTCATCTCTTCCTCCATTTATTACCAGAAAATACTTGTGCACTACGTTGTTCATTATATCTTTTATGCTAGTTAGCTATACATAAGTCCTCGCTGAGCTGAAAGAATATTTTCTTAAGACTATTATCTGCTTTGTGCACTTCAACGGACAACAGGCTACCCACTTGAAATGTCATAAAATAAGATGCGGTTGACGTACTTTGCTGGCTGTAGTTTTGCTTTTGCAGTAATAAACCTTCAAGTGAAGGAATTGAGAAAATTCTTACAGCAGCAGTTCATCTTCAAAGGGGAAAATAATGAAAGTTTGGTGAAAGTACAATGAAAGATTCTGTGAGACATGCCGGATCCAAATCCAAGTGGTATGAATAGAAAGAAGCATAGACATAGTTGTAGAATAATAATATCATGTGCCATTAGTGACCGTAACGAGAAAATTAAGGGAGCGAATAGCCACTAAAGTTTCTCCTGTCAATCTGCCCTTCCTGTTCATCAGAAGAACGAACGGGTCACGTCATATGCTTCTATCTGTACAATGATGCCATTATATATGAGTGATAAAAGCTTGCGAAAACTAGCAATGAAGGAAAGGATAACTGAGGAACAGTGAGAAATTATCATTTTAACACAGTAAACGAACTCCCTACTATATTATGTAAGTAGCTACTTAACAGTCCCGAATTCAGACCCGTATGCTTTCCGCCGTAATCATTAGAGTGGCAAAATGTCCAGAATCTTCCTAAGAATAATACTTATGCAAAACAAGGGCTATAATGATATGGCTTGGGCCCTCTGACTAACTCGCTTTAAATGCACTAAAAACTAAGTGATTCTCTTAAGTAAATTCTTATCATTATCGTTAGGCAAACTTGTCCCTAAAGTGACTTTGCTGTGAATTTGTGAGCGAGAATCTGTGCCAAAATGAAAAAAAAAAATGTTACAAAAAAACCAAGAGTCCAGGAAAAACCTCAGTCTGGAAAGCTCTTTGCATAACGGTGTGTTTTATACATATTCATGATCATATGATGATGACATTATTAAATCATTTAGCACAGTTTCTAACGAAGCCTCCATGGAAAAAAAGATGGAAAAGGAAGAGCACATTCCGGTGAAAGCTCTGTCTTTATGCATGTTTTACATGACAAAAGGAAGAAGTGGGCGAAGAACACCAGTCATTTTTTTATCAATACATACACCGATGATAGCAGATAAGCGAGGGATGGGTTGACTACTGGTTTCTTTTTCAAAAGTGTTTTACATGGGTAGTGTGTTACCACAAGGAGACTCCACTCCCCTCCAATGGGGGCACTAATGAATTGTTCATTTGAAAAGTTACTCCCTGAGAAAGATTATGTGAGTAATGGGAAAAGTGTCAAAAAAACTTGTAAAATAAAGCCATATGGTTCCATTAACAGTAAATAAATACACTTTACACTACTGCTTCCCCAACTCAAAACCGCTCATATGTATAGATACTGATAGATAAGAAGGCATCCTTAATACTTCTTGGAACCCATATACTACTACCTGTTCCATTCGGCGTGACGGCTGAGTGAAAAAAAAAATTTGAAGTCTTTTTTTTCAAACAAAACAGCGTGCACTCATAGAACGGTAACAACAAACGAAATGAGCGAAACGCCTGAAATAATGACGTTCGCGAAAAGATCACTTCAATTTCGGTAATAGAAGGAGGGTTGCGTACGCTGCCTTCGCAAAAATGTAAGATAGAAGCTATCAATCGAATTGTAGAGGCGTATATGGGGAAGTATGTATCTAGCATAGTAGTATGAGAAGGGAAAGAGAAGAGGGAGAAAGCTCCTTTCCCTTCCAGACTATAGTTCTATGCATCTGAGAATTTGTTTGAGTGAACCTTATGCCGGGTCCATTCGCAGCGTCATCATCGCCGTCTTTGGGAAAGCGACAAGGGGATATAAGAAGTGACGGGGAACAGCTTCTGCCAGCCAGTTTCCTCTGTACCAAGTAACAGGAAGAAGCACAATCCAAATCCAGCAGTTTTGAAAAAAAAGTGAGCACATTATTTTCAAAAGTGTGAATATTGTCTACTTCGTATTTCCATCTTGAGGGAAGGATTTTTGAGAGTGGTAATAAAGTCACAACTTTCTCTTTTTTTCCCTATGCAAAATTGTTTCTCTTTACGTCCAATCTTCTGCCAATATATCTAATTTTGCCACCCCTTGCTTCTGTTCCGCCATTTTCCTTTTGTTTGGGGAAGAGCTTACTACAGTAGGGACTTAAGTACAGGTAAGGACCTTATTGTTATTAACCTTGAAAGTGTAGTAGAAAACATGGTTTGTTTTTGTGCTTGAGAATTCAAAAATATTTTTATGAAATCCACGATGGGAAAAATTTGTTTCCAGCTTTATCTTTGCAGGGTTCTCAACCATTTGGGGCGACGTGCGACTCCTCACAAATAATCATCAAATCAACGTAAGTCATTGTTTGATTTTTAATGTGACCTATCGCTACCACCAGACTATCGTTGCTTGCCCCTCAGCACAATTTCCAATCTTTTAGAGTATTTAATTTGCAAAGTTCACCTGTGCAACTACATCATCATTATCATCAAGAGTTCCATGATTCATTGAACTACATGCTTTCCAATCTTTAGAGTGGTAACCGAACCTGTTGTTTAAATAAAACATGGCTGGATTTTCCATTTGTACAATTTCCTGTGGTCTCGCTTCATTTCCTTCGAACTTCCCAGGAACCTGTTAGAAGATTGTGTTGTGCATAGTTTAAAAAATATGTTGATATGTTTGCTACTCTCTTTGTTGAAACTTTTATCATGTCTCTTTGTTTTTCCCCTCTATAGATGATTCGAAGTGACTTCACGGCATTGTTCTGTATCCTGGTCCCCCTCCCTTTCATTCTAGGAGCGCCTGTAGATGATGTCCTGAAACAGCAGCAACAACAGGTAACTCACTCACTCTTGGGCTTTCTCTACTTTCATTTCCCGTATATCATTCTTTGGTTTCATTTTTGGCATTCATTAGTCTGAGAACGAAAAAGACAGTTTCTCATTTACGGGAGGGAGCCAGCATAGCATACTGATATTGGGGATGGGATGGGAGTAACTATTCATTCGCAACGGGTTGCATAAAACAAACAAAACACGTGAACTGAATGGAATAAATCGAACTTTCATTACGGACTAATGTTCAATTATGGGTTTCGCCCGTGTGTGTCGAAAGTAAATGAAACGGGACACTTATTATTATGCTTACCTGTTTGAGGCACATGACGGTTTCCCATTCCACCCATACCCAATTTACATAATTTGTATAGTTGGAAAACTTATTCTTAATACGGAAACCTAACGCCCACTTGTACTTGAGCACGAATGTGCAGTATTTGAAGAGTAAGTTTAATTTTGAAGAATGTTTTGTTTCAGTTTTCATTGCTTGTTGTATTTTTTTAAATCTGATAATGAAACACTGGTTATGGCAAATCTTAAACGTTTACTCAATAGTCATTAAAAATCGCCCAGTTAAAAAAAAATTGCAAAAAATTTTAAAAGTAAATGACAAAACAATTTGGTAAATGCATTCATCCGATAGCCAAGCCTTTATCTTATGTTGTTAATTAATCTTGACAGCAAGATGTTCTAAACTTCTTCAGGTCTAAAAAAAATTTCAACATCTTCGCACTGTCCTCCATACATATTTTATATCACAGAAAATTAACGGAGCGTAAATGATTTTAGTTGACAAAATGTTTTCATTGCTAATGAGAAGGTTTGCTTAATGATTTTACTACTGCGCAAAATTAACGAAACAAAAAACAAGTTCTTTCTTCTGTAATAATTGCAAAGATGACGTGTTTCGTCAATTCATTTCAAATGAGTAGGAATTAATTATGCGCACACGCAAAATTCGATTTTATGATGTATCGTATGAAACTAAAGTTGAGAGTGTGAGATAGCAATCGCATTCGTAGGAGGTGATCAAATTTCCCCGAATAATGTGTAAATACGTAGTGTAAAGTAGTTTGCCATGAGAGTTCAACGCTTTCTTCCTGTTTTCATTTCCCTTCGATCCTGCTTTCACTTTTTCAAGTACTTCATAATTTTTTGAAGAGTTCCACTTCACCCTCTCAATTAGAATATGATACAACTCGAAAAACTAAAGTGGATCTATTATCATTATCAATTATAATGAAGCCAATTTGGCTCGTGCGGAACTTGAGAATGCTCAAGTGTTATTTTACAGTAGAATTTTAATATTTTCTAAAGCTACTTCATCAGAAAACCTAGGCATGCAGCACACAAAGAACGAATTTTTTAAATGGTTGATGACTTTTTAGGCATTTTTGAATGTTTTAAACTTACTCCCTGGGAGTTTACATAAAAGTAATGCAAATATTTTTTGGTTAGCTATTTCCATAAAGAATTGGATTTCCCTCTGATTTAATTTACACTCATTAAGAATGATAAAGAACGGTGGAACAAGAAAGAACTCCAGAGGTATTCATATCCATCCACACCGACTTTTACTGTTTACTTTTCATGGATATACTTGTGAAGGACTTTCACTTTTTGGCTTTATAATCGGCATGAAGTATGAATTTCACAGGAAGGACAATTGTACGTAATAGTAACAGTTTCTCATAAGAAATACTCATAAATAAACTCGCGAAAGTTTGTGTCGAGTTGGGATTCTAGCCAATTACCGCAAACCTTGCTCGCAATTTGACATGAGGTTTATTGTGAGACGGGAAAAGATGGATTAACATATTTAATTTTTTCAAGGTAATTGATGAAGATGAATCGGAGGATGCTTCATTTTAATCATTGTAATACTTGCCTGGAATGTTGCATAAAAGTAGGAGACCTTGCACTTGCATCATTCAATCTTAATTCTAACTATCAACCCATATACGTAGGTATAGACAAGGTGGATAGGTACCAATTTTTAGAGACGCCGACACAGTTTCTTAGGATTTAAATAGAAAGCATATAAAGCTTTAACCAAAATACGAACAACCAGTCGCATTACTGCCAAAGACTTCGGAATAAAACGGGTAACGTGCCCGATATAGACGGTATTGGCTCTGTTCACGGACAGTCTTCTTCATGGACATTTTCTGCAGTAGTCTTACTTTGCCCCATAGTCAATAAAATGGAGCTCTTCTCTGGAGGAACTCCCTTCTTCTAGCTCAGGTGTATTGAAAACTCATTCCCTTGTCCTTTTCCATGCATTATTTCTCGACGGTACTTTTCTCCATGTTTGAAAGGAAAATACTAGTACAAGACAAAATTATGTTACATAAAATGTTTTTCCATTACTGAAAATACTAGTGGAATGAACATTGTCTTTTCCGTTTTTATGTTCCCTCTACAATTGCCATTAGCATGTTTACGTTCAGAAAAAAATTCAATTATGCAACAACGGTATAGGGCATTCCAGCTCCAAGAATGGTAGCTGAATGATGCAAAAAATTAAATTACAACAATAAAAATAATTGCACAACGAATTTCACCTTTCTTGAAACCACTCTTATGTTTGTATCATGTATTGGCAC
>JAQGAI010002601.1:0-12042 GCA_034696905.1 Lepidocyrtus violaceus
AGCATTTTAAAATATTTTTTCTTAATATTTTAAAATGGCGTACTTAAATTCACTTTCTCTTCTGAATGAATGAAAATTTAAAGCGTATGATCTATATTATATTTCCAGTTTCATTTAGAGTATATTTCCCAATTACCTAAAAACCACAATAAAAAAATCATGAATGAGTATCATGGTAGGCTCGTCTTGCCAGTTAAGTTAATGAGGGGAGTATTATTGTTTACTGCGGTTGGCCGAGTGAATAACTGCTTTTCGTTATAAAGTCTCAAAACCTTTTTTACATTTCAGTTTTTTTTGCTGAAAAATTCATGAATATCTAAATTACAAATAACGTAATGATTTTAATTCCTTACATGCCTCATTCATCTAGCAGTTTACAATTACCGAGTTTTTATTATTCATCCAGAGAGTATTTCACATGAAAATTCGAGTTTTTACAGAGAAAGTCATGTTAGTAATGCTAATGTTTAGATGGGGTAAAGTGAGACAGTTTCACATAATTATGGACCTAGATAAATATTTACAGCTCAATTTACCTACGAACAATATGTTTAAGATTCTTCCACTTTGGAAAATACAAAATGATTACATCGAAAATATAAACAGCTAAATAAAAAGTTTTCCGTTGGAATTTTCTTTATTTTTTGCAACTCCTTCCAAGTTAAGTTTTTTGTTGTCTGGTTGGATATTATGTTTATCCCCTGTGCCTACAGGACCTTGACTGTTCGGAATAGTAAAAGCGAGACGGACAGCTCCTTTTGGCCCCAAACACGTGCTAGTAAAAATAGGTAGTACAACACAGTTGATTATTATCACTATAGTCCTTGGAAACCCATAAATCGTTGACAACTGGCAAGATTAGCCAATGATTATAAAATCATCATTGGCTAATCTTGCCAGTTGTCAACGATTTATGGGTTTCCAAGGACTATAATAATAAAAACTAAAGCCAATAAATAATAACAAATCATCAATAGTAAAATAACAAAACATTTAAAACATTTCGGTTTACTTGCCGTTTTCAACTTCTAATGAAAACTATTGATCTTTCATCAAGCTCGTAATTGATTTAAGTTAAACTCTTGTTGTAAAAACCATTGGAAAATTTAATCTGCAATTTAAATAATCTTCCCATCTCCATTACTGAATTCTTGACCGCTAAACTTTATGAGACTTGAGTCATATTTAATTGTTAAGCTAAAATTTGCAGTAATCAAATCAGAGTACCTCTCATTTGTATAAATACGTAGCGACTTGACATTGCCCCTTTCATACAGCGCCCCTCACTATTTCAGTATCAATATCAATGCTAAAAAGAGAACAAGTGACAATAATTATGCCAACTGCCCCTTCATGAAATACCATTTTTTTCTGAACAAAGGAACAAGTCACATCCCCTTTGTTGTGCACATTTATGAAAAAAATCAATGCAATATATTCACATAGATTTGCATAAGCTAAAATTAATGTAAGCTCTGATCTGCACTCAACATAACACGCGGTGTGGAAAATCAATTCATGCTGCGTCAACAACAACGCTTGCGTTCGTTTGCATGTAAATATTTAAATCCCATTTCAAACATGATTCATTAATCATTATTCATTACATTATGCAGTAGTGTCTTTTTGTAGTATGACTACTGACGACTGCGACTCTGATTTAAAATTCTGCAATCACACTAAAAAAAACTTTATTACTTTGTGCATCCATCATATAAAAAGTGCAACGTTGCAAATTGCAGCAAAATCTCTGTGTCCTGCGAACACAATCAGCGCAAGTTTTGATTTTTTATGTTTGTGACTTTGATCAAACTGTTCGATAAGGCTGACGAAGAGCGAGTGACAACACGCGATGTTTTTTATTACGTGTCGCATGCAAATTAAAATATTTCACTGAATGATATTAATAAAATCAAAAATATGAATTAATTATAAACAAATTCTTAAGATTAGCCACACAGCTCATTTGATGAGAAAAATGTTACAATAAAAATATCAAGCCAATTAAGATAAAAATGTCACCGACGATGAGGAGCAGCCGCTGCTCGTTTGCAGCTGTAAAGATTTGAATCGAAAATTCCCCCTGAGAATAAAATCAGCAGTGTTTATGGCTCTTTAGTTGTCATTTCTTTCATTACATGATTAGGATCGATTTCGCATGCGCAGACAGTCCAAGTCCAGTTCATTTAGTTATTATTTAATTTGTTAAAAAACGAAAACAAAATCAAGTAATTTTTTTTCACAGAAAATCCTTTCCACTGTTAGGTTGACTGGTTGGAGAATCTAGATACCCAAGCCGTGTGTAAAATTTCAAGATGATACTGCATTTAACATACCTACAAAAAAAAGTTTATAAAATACTAGTAAGCAAAAATAAACCTTTTCTTTTTCTACTCAAATCTTATTTAAAAATATATAATAAGTTTATCGTTTATTCACATTAAATATCTATATAAAAAACGTACTTATTTTACTTTTACGTGGATATCGCTAATTATTTAACATTATTAAAGTTACATTCATTTTTATATGCTAACTGTACATTTTTAATTTTTTGTATAGTAAAAAAATCTCTATATTAATCAACCTTACAGGTTATTTTAAATAATCGAGTCTTATCACAAAAATCCTTCTTGTTACAGGCAAAAGTAACAATGTGAAAGGACTGATACAGACATTGCTTGTCTTTTTTGCTGCTCCTTGTCTTGTACAATAACTCACTCAATTCTTTAAATTAGATTAAACATGAAAAATGCGATGATAGGTCTCTATTAAACTTGTTGAGTTCAATAAAATATGCAAAGTAGTAGGCATATTAAGACATTAAAGTACGAAGAAAAACCACACATGATGTATCATTTTGTACCCTCCCTTTCATTCCCTCCCTATCATTAAAAAATAGACAATCAAAACATTCAAGATTATGCATATCATCATGAGCTTCCACAATCCTTGTTCAATTCACTTTGCATGAATAGTGTAGTAGTGGCTTGTTGTGGCCTTCCCTTCGGTATGCTTATCTTAAAGTTCATCCTCCATCCATCCCTCCTACCTAAACCACCTTTCTTTTACTTGGATTAAATCGTTTCTTGCGAATTACCTTGAACTTAAAAAAACGGCAATCAAAAATCAGAGATGAAGAGTCAAGATTATGAAATGAAGCTGTAAATTGTCAAAGTGCTTATTTGTTTTTTGATCGTATCTTTAAAACAAATCATCTATCACTCGTCTCCCTTTCTTAAAATACATACAGCTCGAGCACTTTAGCATTTTTCAAAGTTTTTGTCGAGGATGTGGGACTTTTTTTGGTGTTCTTGATGAAAAAAGGTGACGAACAAATACAATCATAAAAAAATGAAAGGTCTCCCTCCACTTTTTCTTCCCCTGTGACTGGGTTGGTTTTTTTGTGGTTTGGGAAAAGTAATTTATCATGGGAATATTTTTTGGGAATGGAAAGGTTGGACTGATTTTTTTCTACTGAGGTGGATGTGTGGATGGAGACCTCCACCACTACATTGTCACATCAAGATGTCTATCATCACTCCTGAGTCCTGAACAAAGACCTGTGGCTTATTTGTTTAACCTTTATCATTAATCATATTCCTCTTCTTTTCGTGTTGATTTGAGAGGCTGTTTTGTGGACATAATTTTTTCTAGTCAGTCACATTCATCATGTTTCATGTTGGAGGCGCAGATATGGTATGGTATGACATATTATCATATCAAAAGGAACTGGGATACAACTACTCACATCCAACAATGGTGGTGATAATTAAGTAATTAATTCATCAAACTGAAATGACTAATTAACCCTTCCTTTCCTATTTTTTTGCCTTTCCCTTTCCCCCTCTTCTTCTTCTGTCGCTTCCTTTTTGCCCTTTTAGTAATATAAAACAATGGAATAAAATAGGCATAAACAAAGGTAAATATAGCTATTAGTAGGTAGGTATGTATTAGGTAGAATGACTCTTGCATGCGTTTGTTTAGAAACGTTAATACCTACTTTCAACAAAACTCCTAGTCTATCTTGTCCTAAAAAACTTACGATATGCCTACTTAACTATGTGAAATGTCGTCATTAAAACGTAATTTTCCTCCTTTTCTTGAGATTGCATGACGTGACTGGGGCTACTGTGCTGTAATATGTATATGCTGTGGTCATAATTAAGACGTATTAGACTTGGCCTTAATTTGTAAGGAGGTGTGAATTTTAATAGAAAATTAGCGGTGATATGGTGCTGAAACGAGATCACCAATTTATCAACAAATTCCAACGGTAGAAAAATGTAGGATATTTTTTGAAAAGAAAAGGTTGAGCTGATCTAATTTTTTGAAGGACACTTCATCTCAATTTCGTTGTTTGTCAAAGTTACTGTTCAACAATGTCACACTCGAGCAGATCAACAAGGTTTCTGTTGGGGCAACAGCACTATGGAATTAAAACATGTTTCAAAACCCTAAATGATCCAAGATCATCATCACCAAAACACTTTTTTACAGTACAATCAATTAAAATCTAAAACATTTAAATAGTAAAAATTATTTAAATTAGAGGATTGCTTCAAGACATTGAGCCATGCATTGACCGAGGAGAGCCTTCTTTTGTGAAAGCAAATTCGAGGTTGTCGTTCTAAACTCTTTGCTGTCAGCTACGTCGGGTTGTTGCTGTTGTTGTTGCTGCTGTTGTTGTTGTTGTTGTTGTCGTTCTTCATCCCCCAAGTCCGATCTGAGACCGGTGGGTTCCCGGGAGTCCGGCTCTGAATAGGATGTCTCCTCGCTGTTTGATTGGGGTGCGAAGAATGATTGCTCTGGCAATGAATAGATGACGACATTTTTGGGTGGTCGCAGTTTTATACGTCTGCTCTTCCCTCTGCTCGATTTTCTGGGGATGGAGGATTGGGAATGTGGATTTGAGAGGATTTTCGCCTCGTAATGATTGTTATTTGGGTTATTATCGATGATATCTAATTTTAGGGGCTCCCGATCCAAGTCATTGCTGTACTTTATAGGATTTCCGGTCCGATCGAGTGTACTTGATCGTAAACTAGTTGTGGCGGAGCCTGCATGATCCTCCTCATCGTCAGTGACGGATGGGCCGACGTAGTAACGGTCGGGTGCCAAGTGTCTGGGGTTACGCGTAATGTCCACGGTTTGGGTGGACGAGGTTTGATCGATGAAAGATGACTCTGCGGCGACAGGTTCTTCTGATTGAGATGATGCTGGTTGGTGCTGCTGGTGTTGTTGTTGTTGCATAAAATAGGTTTTGGGAACGAAGTGAATTTGTTGGACAGCTGTAAAATTACATAAGCACAAGTTATTTACAGATTTAGGAGATTTCAAAAATTAGAAGCAGAGTGGCAGCGGTTGCGGAAAAGATAAAAAAGAAGAGCAGTAGAAGTAGTAGCAAGCTTCAATAATGCAAATGGGATATTGACAACAGGCTGACATGAATTAACCATGAGATGCCGGAGACAGTTGATAAATAATCCATAAATCATTCAATTAATAAATTATTTATCACTAACAAAGAGACGAGTTTTTGAAGATAAAAATTTCAAACTGATCTATCCTGACTTGACATGCACATTTGAATTTTATTGCAATTAGTCATCAATCATCATCATATCATGAGTTCTAACCGGATTGTAGGATCGTAATTTTTATACGTAGTTGATTGGTCGTCAATATTAAGATGCATGCATAGTTTGTGAAGGTAGTAAAGGAAGTATAGATATGTACTTATAAAATTCACTTTCCATTTTTATCGGTTTCCGTTTCTTCTAAATTATCTATGAAAAAAATTAGCTCCATTATTCACGTAATTACCCAAAGAATGATTATGGATATGTATCTACTACACAGCATCATGTCTTTGTTCATTTCTTGCAAGATCTACTTTTTCGATTGCCTTCATCTTATAACAACGGCATAAAATGCTAAACTATCTGAAGCTGATGATGATTTTTTTCTTTAAAATTTCATGTTCATTTCAATAATGGCTGCATGCAATTAATCAGTCAGTCATTCATATCAATGCGTAGGTGCCTAAAAGATGCTTCGTTATCGGTCTGCAGTATCTTTTGTGTTATGTATGTATTGCTTATCCATGCTTTTCAAAAAATGACAACTACAATTCAAGCCATTACATAAGGAAACAAAAGCATTTCAGCAAATTTTCTACAGTTTAGCTACAAAATTTCGTCTTGACTTACAAGGCATTTGAGCATCCGCATAGGTGGAAATTTGAATACAAATTAGTACCGCCGCTGCTCCCCCCAGGAGCCTTCTTGGTCTGAATGATGGCAACATTTTAAAATCAGGCAACGACGAACACTCCAACACAAACTATAAATAATTTCCGATCCGGTATTGTATCACACTGGATGGAATGACGTTATCTCCTTTTCATGAACTTCTCACGGCTTTTGTCACAAACACATTTCATCATTCGAGACTTCTCCTTTTGTCAAAAATCTGACTGAATCACAGCAATTTTTGGCTAAACACTTTAGGGTGCATTCAGTAGCACTAGGGATAATTTTTCAAATCCATTTGAAAAGTTGGTCTAATTATAATGATGCGCCCTTGCTAAAAAGAAACGTAAAACTGGATTGGGCCACCACCATCACCACTCATGCATTTTAGTTAATAATGCAATAACAATAAAAAAATCCTCGCAATCCAACTCACTTAGGCGAAACATAAAATTTCACGTGTTTACAGAAGAACCAAGGATCACTCGCAAAAATATTTGCAACCAGTTGCAGACTCGCAAGCAAAATCAACAATGAAATGAAAATGGCTCTTTCTGTGCAATTATCGGAAAGAGCAGCGTCAAGCAAGCTAGCAAGCAACAAAGGCTGTTATAAAAATCATCCATATAGGATGGCAGGGCAGGATCCCTTCTTTATGGTATTAGTGGCTTTACTCATTCAGAAAAAAATTCTCATCATTATGTAACACACCAGCCAACATCTATTATTAAATGGTTATAGCAGAACCCCTTTTCATGATAAAGTGCCGTGTTGCATTCATTGCATTGCATTGCAGCAGTTTCGCGAATGAAGTCCTCCATCACATCACAGGAACGTCAAAAATGCAATCTACACACATGCACAATACCTTCATGCCACATTACGGTAGGTAACAAAAACTAATAATTGCTGGTTATTTACTTGCTAGTTAGTTTGATCAGTAAAATGGTGAGCTATATGGGTGATGTGCGTTCTATGTGTACACAAAAAAAGTAATCATAACAGACTGTATGAATGAAAAGGAGTAAGCCAGTAGCCCTTTTTACTCCACATTCATACTTGACTCCATACATTCCATCAGGATTGGTTTGGATTGGATTTTTTCCTTGTTAGTCTTGTCACAATTCCTAATTCTCACAAGTCAACCATGTAATGCTTCTTTGTACAATGGCCATATAAAAAACAAATAAAATCTGATTTATTGCTTGCTGCATGCATCATGTACGAGCACAACACATAGCATTGCATCCCGCATATCGTATACACAAAAAAAAATTCTGATTCTGATTATAATTAAAATGGTGAGGGACAGTTTATAGTTAAACTACATTCATATTTATCTCATCGTCTTAAGTATTAACTGATCCTATTGATCCTTATCGGCATCCTCTTGAGCTAGAAACAAAAAAAGTTTTTATCCTTTTACATCCCATTCCCCTCCATCTGTAAAATGGCAAATACCCCACCATAACCACAATGCAAATAAATTTTGTGTGTTTTAATCATTTATCATCATATATTATCCGCTGGCTGTGGTGATTGACATGATCATATTAATAATAAAAAAATCGATACATATCACCACACACCGCCGCCACCACTGACCGTGTGAAAATTAGTGAATGAATCGAGAGTGACTCCAATCATAGTAATGAGCCAATTCAGATACTTAGGCATGCAAGGCTCATACGCATAAACATCTTTAACTAGGCACTCAATCCATCATATTACTCGATACCGCGTGTTATATAGGCATTTAGGCATATGATTTTAATCAGAGCAATTTTTATTCAGTGGAGGTATTAATGATGAATGGATGCGTAAATTAAAAAATCTACACTATTCTATACTTATCAGTGGTTGGCTGCGTTTCCTCCCACTTGGATGGAGGGAATGGAAGCCTCCTCAAATCTATAGCATGATGCATGTGATATAATATCTCGTGTCATGTCAACTTTTTTTTTACTTGTATTTGTATTTACTCAAATTTTTTAGCCCACATTCCTGTATTTTTTTCATGTAAAATTCATAGTCCCTGCCGTTTTATTATTCCTTTGACTAGCAAAGTATTTATGATTTTTCCATGTTTTGCTTTGTGTGCCATTTGTTTGCATAAGGGTAAAGCATTGTATGCTAATGAAATGAAGCTCAATATTGACTTATGTGGATTTACAGACAGAAGCAATCATTTTACAATTATCACCACTATTCTTTTTTTAACACTTATTCAATAAGGCTGACCTAAGCTCTTATTATGCCGGTATAACTGTTGAATTGAATGTAATGTGTCATGTCATGTAACTTGGATTAGTAGTGACCTCACTCTCCTCCCTCAATCGCT
The DNA here is from genome assembly GCA_034696905.1 of Lepidocyrtus violaceus. Lineage (NCBI taxonomy): Eukaryota > Metazoa > Arthropoda > Collembola > Entomobryomorpha > Entomobryidae > Lepidocyrtus > Lepidocyrtus violaceus. Next base: position 8,596 of record JAQGAI010002601.1, read on the forward strand.
GCGTGCTGAGCGACTACTCGCAATGAATAATTAATATGTGACAAAAAGCGTCAAGCAAAGGGATGTTATTTTCTTGACTAAACTGTGTTAGCAATGATATTGAACTTAACTGCTAGGTTCAGCCTTCCCTTACGACATGTACGAATTACAAGCATTTAACTGTGAAGAGCACTTACCTTGCTTTATCTCAAACTCCATCTTTTCATCTGCACATGATCGTGTAGTAGAGTAAATGAGAAGGGGCATCGCGAGCATCTTTGCATATTTATGTACCATCCCGTGATTTTTATTGCCCATTATTAGTTAGTATTGCACTATGAAATGACATGATATAGAGTCTGAGAATTAGTGACTCCTACATTTTTTAAATCATGTTTTATGTAGTTAGTACCTTTCGGCTCTGCTCTGGGAAGGATGAATATGCATGCATAGGTAATTAGCATAATCATTGCAAGATAAATATTATTTTTTACTGTGTGATCCTGATAATATAAATGGTGGTCTAGTCTCAGTCTCGAGATATTTGTAGCAATCAGTGAAAGAAAAACGGAGCCCATTTTCATAAAGGATTTTTTTCTGATGTTTAATGTGCTAAAATGGTTGATTAGCAGCAAGCGGCTTTACTGGATGGATTGCTTATTGCGTCACAGATGGGATCGAGAGATTAATTAGAATAATATTCGAATATGCTCTGTGCTCAATTGATTAACGATGACTTTAGCATTTACTAATTACTGCTGCAGTAATGTTTTCTTGATGGAAAATTTGCTTCTTTAATTGTGATGGGAGATCGGATTATAATCATATCATATCACCACCACCGTTGTCTCCTTGTTCGCTCGTTAATTTAATTATACGTGCTGTCAATATCAGTTAATTAATGAACGTTACTACCAATAGTCTATACAAATCTATGAACATCTTTAATTGTTATCATATCAGACTCGATTTTTCACCATCCGCCTTATCATCATCTCCCTTTTACCCTAGTTCATGAATGACAGATAAAAAGTAGTTCACCAGGACTCTTTTGGGAGAGATTTATGGAAACTAAAATAGTCAAAGTCAGGATTCCTGATAGACCACCGTGATGGGATGGACTGCCAAAATAAGTAGGTCAGACCAGAACCTACTTTCAAACAGTAAAAGTGAAAAAATACAGCATTGTTTCAAGTAGATCACTTCGAACCTTAAGGCAACCATTAATGTTATGTAAATAAATATTAAACATAGCCACAAGGTAGTAATTAATATCTCAATCATGCAAAGAGAAAAAAAATCAGTTTAATTGAGGTAGATAAGTTACTGTTTTTTAACAGAAAAAAAGGAATATGAATATGAGCACGGAATGTGGTTTTGGTTGGGTTAAGTTTGTTTTTCTCATTCTTTTTTTTTTGTATTCTGCAAAAATAAAAGCGTTTTGTCTACTGCTCTAGTGCAAGTACCCTTATGTACCTATAGATAAAAGTCTGTTACAAATCTCTTGTGTCGATAAAAGTCTACCCCTGATATAATCACGCAAGATTTATGGTTTTAAATGTTGGTTTTTAAGATACAATAAATTAATAGGATCGGAACAGTTGATGAGAGACTTGTACCTTAATGCTCCCTTCTTATGCATATGCAGAGACTTAATCATCCATCATCATCATCATCGTCATCAGTCATTCATGCAATCTAGAACATTGATCGTTCGTTCGTTCGTAGGTAAAGGCTCAGTTTCCGTGCGAATATTTTCCGTGTGATTTTGCCTAGATAATAGAGGATGGATGGTGGCAATAGATAAACATTAGCATGAACTATATAATAAACTGCTGCAGTGACTGATACTGATACAATAAAGTCAAGTCAACGTACTAAATTCTTTGTAAAAAAACGAACTTCTTGTTATTTTCGTTCTGCTACTATGTATCTGTCTATACAAATATTTCTGTTTAAATTAATATCACAATAAAATCCGCTGACTAATTTTTGTTATTTCATTTGATTTGCAAGAGAGAGAAATATCGCATTTTCAATGGAAAGAAAGAGAGATAGATACCTCTACATTGACATTTCTATCGCATGCCATTGTCAGCATCTTAACTAAAAACGTCATATATTTCAATACGCGATTTCATCAATAATCACTCAAATGCATATGCATAAATTCAATCATTGTCTCGTATTATAATTAATTGTATAAGTGTATGCACTTATGATACTATTATGTCATGCCATAGCTTTGCTGAGAGAGGATCAAAGAAAAATTTTGCGATTTTGTCATCTTTTTTTCTTCTCCTTGGCAAGCTCGCTAAATTAAATCATGTGGAAAGAAAGAGATCTATAATAGTTACCTATGCTAATAACTAATAAGCTAGGTAATAGTTATGTGGGTGTGGGTGGTAATATTTCAGCTAATCATAGAGAATATATAGATAGAAGTCAAGCAGTCCATGTATGCGACTTTACTTGACTGGTAGAAATAGTACTGCACTGCGAGGGATTTTTTTTTTTGCAGAAATGCATGCATAAAAATTAATTCAGGCAATTATTCTTATTAATATATATCATTTATTTGCGAAAACGCAATGATTTACCAATAACAAAATAAAATATCAGGCAATGTTTAATCCTTTATGAATTATGACTAATGTGTGGATTATTTTTTGAGCTGATTGCTTCTTGCTCATGTTCAGAGATTAATACTGCGAATAAGTTTTAGAACTCTGAAAAATACAGACATGCAACATAGCAAGTAGCTCTATAATTACAATGTCTGCTTGAAGGAGGTGTTGAATGAACTGATCTATAGGAATCCAGCCCCATCCCATCCCCAGTTGGAGGCGGTACAAGTTAGTTTATTGGCACGCGTGTGCAATGCAGTTTTTACCTGTCTCGTAGTGACGGCACTAGTCACATGTAAAATATTGGCTAGAGGGTAGCCATCTCAGTTAAAAAAAATGTTATAATTTTGTAAGAAAATGTGTTACAATAATCAAAACATTCAATCGTTATATTTTTTCAATCATATTTTAGCTCAACATGCTCTAAACATATTGTAAATCACTCGAATACTAATTAACATTAGTAAAGTAAAATGAGCAGATTTATTTTGTTTTGACAAATCCCTCATTCCTTTTGGATGCATTTTTACTACTTATCTTTCGAAATCGTGAATTTCTCTAAACACTCATTAGCATATTGGATTTTTATTAAGTGTCACGTCAAGCCACAGTAGATTCACAGGGAGAATTCTCACCCTTCGCATAGCTAATCTTGGAAATGTCAATTAGTTGTCACAAAAACACTTCTAGAATATATTACTTTACTGTTCGGTATGCAAACTAAAATATTCAAAGAGGCCGGCAACCACCATAAAACCCAGCTAATTAACGGATAACATCAGGTTCCATGTTGTAAATCGACCATAAAGCCGCAGTAAAAGTAGGTATGATGCGGTCATGC
>JAQGAI010002602.1:0-12040 GCA_034696905.1 Lepidocyrtus violaceus
TGTAGGCAAACAAGTCTTTATAAAAGCAAACTTTTCCCCATCATTTCCTTGTTTCTAATAAGAGAAAGTGAAACGAAAAGACTTTTTATTACCAAAACCAAACAACGGTGAATTTTACAGCCACTTTGAAGCCGTCCTACCCGACCTAAAACATGATTATATTAAGCTCCAACTTTTTAGCTCGGTTTGAGGTAGGAATTCCCGAACCAGCCGTGAAACACTTTTGTAAAACCGCATCCACATTCCACTAAATCAGTATTCCTTAGCTCAAGTCACATTCCTGTTCATAATAAACTCGAAAATAGAGAAGAAAACTGAATCCAAAATTTTAAAATAAAAGATTAAGTAAACTTGTATTTTAATATTAGAATTATCTTTTTTACAAGAAATTAAATTACTTCAGTCCAACAAACAAATCACAACCAAGACATGAAATTATAAAATAACTTTATTTTGATAATCCCTTACAAAAATGTTACTAGAACTTTTTTTCTCGGACTGAAATGGAGTACATCCACATCATCTTGTTAATACCTCCCACTTCATTTTCTGGTGTGGAACATCAATCATCTTGTTGTCCTTGTCCCTCGTATCCTTCAAGATAATGAGGCACAGACAAGAAGGGAAAATTGGCTGACGGATTCAATTCAATTCATATAACGCAAGAGACTTCATATTATTGTTGACTTGTGGAGACATTTTACTTGAAAAGGAGAAACGATTGAGATAAATCATTTCAATTTCATACATTTGAACAACTTTTCACCGCCAGAGACCACATGGGACCTCCAGTCGTCACCACCATCCTCCCCGAAAAATCCTTTGACATTCCACAACCTCCATATGCCCATATTACTACAACAACAGAACATGAATACCCACTCTACCTGTGACGTAAAAAGCACAACTCTGTTTATTGTCAGCTTTACTGAAAAATCGAATGGAGCATGGAACGCAAATTGCAAACAAATGAAGGAAATCAGCCAAGTCACTAGAATAAACAGACGAGAACGAGATAAGAGATAAAGAGCCCAAACCTACACGAAATAAGCAGATGATGATGATGAGGGACAGGAAAACGGAATTGGAAAGTTATTCCACTCCTCTCAACATGACGATGATGACAACGGAACAGGGGGAGAACAAAGGGAACAGCAACGGCACAGCCCAGCTTTTGTCATCAAGAGCCAGACCTCAGCAGAACTTACCTCAGCGTAAAAACATGTGTAAGCCATTCACCAACCGTATAGCTTTCTATTCGGGAAAGTTGGAACAAACAGAGATAAGGTATTTTTCAAGAAAGCATCGCTCCGTCCCAATTCACTATAAAGCAAGGAGGAAAGATAACCAGAGAAAATCATTCATGGACCCATTTGTTTTCTTAGGTAAGGCATGTACAGATAGCAGTCCAGACCGACCGGGGACCCAGATCTCTCTTCCTGGTTATATATGAACATGTTCTTATCTTGTATTGAGAAAGAGATTTCCTGTTTTCAATTTTACAGCATTTTCCTCCGTGTCTGCTTCAAGTCTTATTGTTAGTGACAGACTAAGAAGGCAAGTTTTCTCCTGCCTTTAGTTGTTTGCCAAAATGCTTTGGGAAAGCCTTTTACGACTCAGCTGGAACGGAGGACCACACATATTATACCAATACATACAAAAAAAATCGGGAGAAAAATCCAGCACATATGTTACATAAGCACATTGTATGTGTAGTCTTTCCTGTGTTTTTCTTTTTTTTTGTACAAAAGTAAAAAGCAGACAATCTTTTTTGCACCCTTTAGCACACTGTCATTTCCTTTCTGTCAATCAAATCAAGGAAAAACAAGAATAGTGAAAGGGAAAAGAGAAGTGGAAATACCAAAAGAAGAACAGACTAGGCCAGGTTTGAATGGAAAAGTTTTTTTATTCAGTGGAATGAAAAAGTGAAATGAAAATGAACAAGTTTTTCCTTTCGTACCATCATCGTCCTAACTCTTTTAGAGTTATAACGAGAAAATGCTAATAGGTATGAATCATTTGGGTACGAAAGAATATATGGGTCTACTACGAGTCGAATGCCGTCACACACACACACTACCTGAAACTGTGATGCATATGTGCCTACTCCCACAAAAGCAGAACCCTGAATGGGGTTGCATCAATCGACCGTAATCTAATTACTTTCATTGCATATTCAACAAAAGAAAAAGCGGAGGACAAGGAAGGAGGGAAAAGTTTTTCTTCCAATTTCCTCCTTCTCAACATAGTTTTCCCTCTGAATGGGAGGGAAGCAGGCCAGAGCATGTTATGGTATACACTTAAAAAGAGAATTCGAAAGTTTGTTTTTATGACTAATGTGCACATTTTTAGTGCACAATTACATTCGTATATAGGTATACTAATACTACTTACATTTATGCTTGACTGCAGACATCCCGGGTAAAATTCGCTGGTCCCATTTAATTTTTTATGTGGGATTGAATAAAAAACGAAATCTGGGAATGAGTTTAGAACTGCAGAAGACCCGAGGGAACCCTTTAGAGTTAAAAGGGAAAAGTTATGCTACTAACAGGATATATTTTTTTTTGCGGACGATTCTGCTTTTGATAAGATTTATTAAGTTGATTAGGAAATTAGCTTTTAGTTTTTATCATCCCTTTACGAACTGTTTATGTCAAACTGCTGAAATACGAGTCACTAAAAATTGACTTGAGATTACAGCATCATCCAAACAAAGCTATCCTTTTCATTCGTGTTAATGATAACTTAAGAGCTAATCTCATTATCACCCTCATCAGCCAAATACATTTCTATGAAACGGGATACACGTATATTTATATAGCTTTATTAAAAACGAGTAATCTTGATGCTGATCCAGCTGAAAGCTAAAAACCACGCTTAGGGAAAGATATGTACACAAGGCAAACTAGAAGTAAATGAATAATGCAAATGCAACATTTAAAACGGGAATCCTCCATTACTTATCACTTCACCTTTCCAAATCATCAGCAAAACCAAACCCAAAACACATAATATCAAAGGAAAACGCAAACCTAAAATCTGAAAATACTATACACCTAGTTACTAAACCTACTCTACTCTATGGAGAGAAAAAAACACGTAAAAAGAATTAAGATAGCACTGACTATGATTGAGGTCATTAAGGAACATACAGGGTGTTCCTTCCATGAATTCCATGCTTTTAGGCAAAACATGTGGATGTGGAATAAAGGGAAAGCACAACTTCCTGGAAAGTTCTCACTATCCTCTGCTGTCAGTTTGAAAAGGGATAAAGGATAAAAGCCCCGCGAAGAAGAGTGCTAGAACTTTTTTGCTTATCCAGGTCAACCACACAGCGGTGGAAGTCGTGAAAAATACCACTCTGAATTAGGTAAGCATATTGTGCTGTGTACTGTTATATTGTTAATAACAACATAACGTATATATAAGATAGCAGCAGTGCAATTTACTTAAAATGGCATTAATTGAATACGACATTTGGATAACGGATATCACTTGAAATTGAACAGGAAATCGGAAGGATAATTACTTTTCAATGTGAGTTTTTTTTATAACCATATCATTTCATACCATATTGGTAAGCCAAGCCAAATTCAAAAGTTACCCTTAACCAAACCAAGCGTACAGAAATCATTCAGGCAGTTTTTTATTATCCTTTTCATAATACGATTGGCTTCAGTCTTCAATATTCCTTCATTCATTCATCATCTCTCAGCTATGGTTCAGCTGTAAATGAGTATCAATTCGCATCCCCATTGTTCTTCCAACATGAGCATTATTTTCTTTAGTCAATATCGCCCAGCTGGTGGTCTTTGCAGTCATCCATCTTCGTCTCTTTTTGCCCATCATGCCCAATGCATAATGTAATGGAAAGTTATTCATTTCCTTTCAAAATACCTTTTAGACAATCAAATAACTATAAATGCAGTGCCACATCTACCATCTACTTATAACTTATAACCCATCTTATATCAGGAGTCTCGTCATTCAGAGCCCAAATTGCACCATAAATACTATGAAGTGTAGCTCAAGCCTTGTGCATTTTATTGAATGTATTTATCTTCTTCGGATCATTATTCATTAACAGTTTTAATCTATCCGATTTTTCATCCTTAAGGTGTGCCGTTGTGAAAAAAAACATTCATGTCCTTCTTCATATCGTATCAGTTAGGAGTAAAATAGCTCATTCATTAAACTCTAAGATTCTGATCTTCCTCTTTAAATCCGCGTATCAAGAAGCTTTCATTTCGCCCAACTTGCCAATTCTAAATTTTCGTTTCGCTCAAGATAAAATCAGGAACGAAAGCTTGACATCATCATTTTAATTGATATTTACATAAGCACCAGCCAAAAGGAAGACTCACAGCACTCGTTTCTCTAATCTTCTAGCAAGGAACCAAAAAGCCTGATAAGATACCATACCATGATGCATGCTGTTTAAATCAACCATATTGATTGAAAAAGCTTTATAGGTATAATGTTTTTCTGACACCATCTTAAACATTGACTTCTACTTCCCATTGTATTCTAATTCACAATGATTTGCATTGATCTCATCCCTACTTGATCCCTCCTCACTCACGTCACTTCAACTATTTCTTCTAGTCAATACTGTAAATTATTAGTTGCCTGCCGCTGCCACTCTATTCTAGTCTTAATGCTATCATTCATGATGTGACGAGGATGACGATGAAGAAGTAAATGGCAAAGGGCAAAAATAGAAAAACGGATTATTAGGATGTTTGGAGCAAAGTGAGCTAGATAGAAAGATTGATAATATGTATTTAGTGCAGCTCCCATCCCAAGAAAGACAGTTTGGCAGTTTTTTCTAGCTAATAACAACCCATTCACCATTCTACTTTGGACAGGCATCATTCTCTGTTCATCACTCCTGAGAGTCGAGTCTCCTGAATAACTTATTTCGGAAGTCATGAAAGCTAATCTTTGTACAGATCACGATCATTTGAGTAGACATTAGGTAGCTTCCTCATTGCAGATTAGTTCGGGTTTGATAATGGTGTTTTTGGGAAGGCATAAAGTTCAAGACGAACACTGTATTTGGAGTTCTAAAAAGTAAAATAATCCCTTTCGTCTTTGCATATTCATTTATTTAATACAGAGCCATCACCACCCATCCATCCTATTCAATTATTTCGATACTAAAATAATAATAAAGACAAGAATAGTGAGTGATTCGAATGGGATCGACGGTTGGCATCGCCATCACCATTGAAATTCGGATGCTTCTTGGGTTTGCTCAACTCCTACCTACTACAAACTGTATGTATCGAGATAACAAAGACAATGGAGTGAAAATAGAATGGGGATATTTTCCGATACATATTTCTGTATCAACTTGTTTTATCCGTCACAATCTCTTTCCCTTATTGTCTGCCTCCATTCACTCCCCACTCCAATTTTTATCATTCAATGCTTTTCTTTCTATCTCTCTGCTTGCCAACCCGAATTGCTACCTGAATTATAACAATACAAGATCTTGAATTATTGACTTCTTTTCACGTTCCTTTTTTACTGTCTTGAAAAATCGGAGATGAGTTAAACAACGGAAAAATGCTTTCTATCGCCATGAATTCAAAGCAACGGAACAGGAAGCCTTCCTTAATACATCTTGAGAGGATATTCTTCTCGAGAGAAAAAAAAGTAATCGCAATCGTGAAGATGAGATGATGGAGGCGCGCTAGTAAAAAAGACATTGAAGGTAAAATGGGCTCGATCATGATGATGATGTTGATGACATACATTATGTATACGTCTATATATACATATAAAAGCACTGTACATGCCGCCGTGGGCAATAATCTTGGTGAACATAAAAAGCAGACGGCAAAGACTACGCTTTCCGATTTTCCATGTGTAAGCGCAACTTTTATTTAAGCCCCATTAAACTCATTTCCCAGCTGGAATCAACGAAAAATAAGCTAAACCCATTCATATACTCCTTGAGAACTGTGTCCATGCTGTATCAATATGATCAAGTGAACAATCATTATGATCATGTCTATCAAAAGCTACATCCATAGGTAGGTAAATATTATACGAATGCATCACTATAGCTTATTGACGACCCGATGTGGGGAACCCAAAAAATACGGAACCTCTTAAAAAAGATGACGAGATATATAGTGTGGCTCATTTATAAAGTACTGACGACAGTGGATTCGAAAACTAACTGGGTTTTGCAATGATTGAAGAAGGCCTTGTTTTGATATACATTCAATCTCGCTTAAGTTGCTCCACACCACAAATACACAAAATTATGACAAATTACAAATTGAATTGTAAGGCAGATTTTTTGAAAAATTCGAATATCATCCAGTCTACAATAGAAATACTAGGACATGGTAGCAATTTAAGTCACTAATGGTGTGAAAAACAGACCTCCCGTAGACTACGGAATGTCTGCCGAATCATTCATCATTTAATAATATGAGTTTGCAGATAGCCCTCACCTCTGTCTGAATTGCAAAATTTCACTCGTGGTGGTGTGCAGTCGTACCGAGCGCGAATAGAAAAAAAACGAACTTATGTATATCCTCCTCCGAACAATTCCTATTATTATCTAAACCGTTACATATCTACCCGTTGTGATTCTTTTCCATTGTTTTTCGATGCTTTGGATGGACAAAGGATGACTCCCGAATGGGTTAATGTTAATGTGATTTTAATAGGCTTCATCTAACACGTTCACCCCATCATCCCGCTATCAAAAGGAAGGAAAACGAATCGATCAGTCAAGTTTATGTATTAGACCTTATGAATTTGAATAATGTAGCAGCAAAACCATGCTCATGGTTTTTGCTGATATGCTAATGAAAGCTCATTACAATCAGCGACTAATCAATAACATGACATGACGCTAGCAAAAAATCAGAGCAGAGAATAGATTCAAAGTGTTTATCGTTTTTTACCCTTTCACCTTCCTTGTCACTAAAACTGCAAACATAAATCGAGCAGCCATTTTTTCATATTTTATTCATGTTTCGATAGAAGTGGATGGGGGGAAGGTAAAAACGACAGAACAACTACGAATGGAGAAAAAATAGAAAATAATTGACAGTATGAATTCTGCCTCACCAACGTTGTGGTCTTGGGAGAGCCATTATACAGCGCCTATCACAGTAGCAATTTTACCCGTAACTTCGTCCTAGCCTTTCCCCTAAAACTGGCTCTCTCTCCGTCGATTGAATTGAATTTATGATCAGATCAAGATTGCTTTGTGTAATCCCAAGCCATGTATATGTATGTATCGCAATCGGTAATACTTTTGTACTTTCCTGTGACATTTCATAGGCCGTTATTTTTACCCGGCCTGCCAAAGCAGAGATAAATAAATGGGGTTTCCAATTCAATGATGATCAGCATGATCAAAATGATTTATGTCTTTTGATTTGAAGGCAACGGTGACAATCATCAAGGTTCGGAGTTTCAAAGAGTTCAAACAAATTATAACGGTAGATGCTACAAGCGGAGAATGGTTGAAGCAGAAAAGTAGGGAGAGTCAGTCAGTATCCATCTGTTTTGAAAGACTACTGAAAGCCTTTTTGGGAAAGGAATGGGGAAGACCCGAACGAGCTGAGAAAAGCAAAGCTCAGCTTTGTGGCGTGTTCAGCAAAAGCAAACACAGCTTTAGTGTGAAAACAACTGGAGGCACAGGTTCTCTATTGAGGACTCCCAGCACCTTTTCACACCACTTGACAATAACCTAGTGAGGACGTGCATTAAGGTTGGAGTGGAAAATGGAATGAATATTATTATCCCCTCCCTTTCAAAGGTCGTTGAGTCTGATGGCCTACTCATGACTTTCTGTTTCCGCCACAGTGAAAGAAAAGTGAGGACAATTTCTGCAATCCTTGAGTAGTTCTAGTGGAAATTAAGGGAAAATGGCAATTTCAACATTTACACTTCAAAACTAGAAAGGTGAACCTCGACTACTGTAATCTACTTATCTTCATTTTCATTTCTTCATTTAAATGTAATAATAATATGGAGCAAACTGCATGATTCCAAATGCTTAAATGTTAGCACTGAATATTCATTGTGAGAAAATCCACAGACATATCAAAATCAAACCTCACTTTTACATGTTACAGCATAATATTCGCAACAACTTGAGATGGAATCAAGAGCCAACAAGCAACAGCATTGCCCGACTGACTATAAACCATTCCATCTATCATTGTACAATGTATAATGTATCAACTCCTCTGACCCGGATAAAAGAGAACCCACGGCAATTTCTTAAAAGCCACAAATACACAAATAACAATCCAAAATTGTGTTTTCTCTCTATCACCATTGTTTGCATGTGAAGTGAAGGCAGAAAGGAGAAGCATAAATCTGAAATCTTGTTTTGTGCTCCCATCCATGTCAGACTGTCGTGAGCTTTTTCTCTCCACAAATCTATCTCAAGCAGTCTAATGTATATAGTCAGGAGACAGGAGAAAATACACAACACATAACAAAAGGGAGACTTATTGTCCGTCATTAATCACGTTGTAAAAAGAGGACATACACATCACAAGATCAAGAAAGAGACCTTTTCCTAAGTATAACTTTCCCCATCTTGAAGAAAAACTAGCGGAGATGTAACTTATGCTTTATAATGCAATGACTCTGATGTTCTCTGTTTTATAGCCATTCGTCACTAGCTAAACGAATAGGCTCACATTTACCAATTTTATATTATCCTTTCTTCTCCTCTAGTCTCACTCCTTTCTCTTGAAAGTTGAGAGAGAGCCTGCTGGCTCTGTAGTTGTTCCTTTTTGGTGTCAGCTGGACAACTTTTCGACCAAATCGTAGTGTATTGTCTATGTCCACGTCTTTCTTTTCTTTCGTTTCTCTGTTCAATATAATTTCTCGCAAAGTTAAAGTGAAAACTCTGCTGGATCCAGTAGAACCCAAGAAAAAAATCTACTTAACTCCTTCCTCTCGATTTCTCTACTTTCTTAAGTCAACTCCATGAATTCTATACATGTAGCTGAAGATAGATATAGATATACTGATGCGTCACACTGTTTAACCTTCTCCGTCCTTTTACTTATTCTTCTACTCAACTTTAATGTAAATAAATCTGCTGCAATAATAAAAAATGGGATGAAAATCTTCGTATTGATTTCTCTGCATCCAAAAGTATTGCTAACGGATATCCAAACCCACATATATACATTTACTTTAATGCAGAGATGGGACAACACGGAAAGAAGTAAGTGAATAAGTGATCCAATCATTTATCTGCAACCAAGCCATAAACACAAGCCCACACGTCGCAGTCTTCATCCAGACATTCATTTCTTTAAAATCCTCTTCCCGGAGTAAAAATGGAAAACAGTGATATTTTGTTCTTATACTGTATGCGAAAAAGTGTAGCTGAGCCCTCGCTATTTTCAACTTTCGTATTTTTATACGCTGCATATTTTGTTGGCTCTTTGAAAGTGAAAATGAACTGGAGTATAATATGTAGTATTCCGTAAACTTCTATCGGTTGCACAGCTGCGTTTAGAATAAATGAGCAAAAAGGAACGAAAATTTTCTTTCATTCTTATCATACACTAGCCAGGACAAACCCAGAAGTCAATTTTGACTACTTGCTGGAAAAATCCCTCGTAAACTTCCAACAGTTCTAAAATCAAAGCATTTTGAGCCTGACAGGATTCAAAACAGCTTCCTCCTCCGCCACTAGATCTTGGCGTTTGTTCGATGATAACAAAGCCAATTTTATTTACTGTAGGACGGGTGTCTTTATCTTGTAACGGGTTTTCATACATGTATCTAGCCTAACTGTAGACAGCAGCCCGCACCATGAACCCAATACAGAAACTTATCGTTAGCCTTCTATCCAGAAAAAACTGGATCAACTGAAATACCACCACCGTCTCTTTCACTCACAGGGTAAAGTGAAATCCAGCATGCATAAGAGAAACAAATTCTGAAAACGTTTTAATACTGTCCGAAACTTTCTTGTTATTTTAAAAGATGAAAAATATTTTCCATCATAACAGAACGACCCGTTAATGCTTTACTTCGTTAAACAAATATCGCCTCAAAAACAAACTTTCTGATATGCCGATGGTTTTAAGCTAGTAATTCATAAGGGAAATAGGAATGTATAGTTCGTCACAGGATATATAGGATATATACGTTCGTCAATGTGTTGGGTTGGCATTCGTATAGGTCGGATTTACTTCTCCCCTCTTTTTTACCCATCCAACAGCCAGCCAACCCGAAAAAACTGGAACTAAAAACAAACGGAAATATAAAGCGCTTCATTTTACTATAACAAGATTCTACATCAACTGCACACGCACGGAAATGAAGTTGTTGTTTTTACTCTCTTGTTATGATAAGCCCTGTCCTTTATGCATACATATTTCCTGTTTTAGTTTACCTACAAATCCACGCTTCCTAGCTTGAGTTCCCCAAAACCATTCCCGTCATTTTCTTAAGATCAAAGGTACCCTTGAATAAATGATGAGGTAAGCTTATACTTTCTCCGGAAAGCCTGGAATGGAAAGCTACTCAGTACATCTATGTGTTTTCCAGTAAATACGGCTATACATCCAGGAAGAAAAGAACTCCAGTTAAGAAAATAAATGGATGCATGGATGATGATGACAAGCAAACAAAACAACAACCTACCTGAGAGCTAGTGGAGAAAAATAGATAGAATCTATTCTTCCAAAACCAACATTTATATGAACTGCCATAAAATCGGATACAAACAAAGGAGCGTACTTTTTTCCCTTCGACAAAACTTACTACATCTCTTCCTTTTTACCAGGCCATTTATGCTGAAGAGAAAGCGAAACATTGCTTTCTCCTGATTGTATTGTGTATGAGTACATTTTCAGTCTCTCAGGAGCTTTATTTTGCCATGCACAATTGGAGGCTTCATAAGGAGAACATATCCACAGTAAAACAAGAACAATGTTATTACTGCGTAACACACCAAATCTGGAGTAATATCACCATTCGACTTTTTCTTCCTGTTTATGAAAAAATATAAATCCATTCTCCTGAATTATTCAATTCGAAATGAAGACTGAATGGAGCATCCCTCACTAACTAACCATCAACCCTTATGTTAAACTGTAGAAATAAACCAACTTCGAAGCTTAGAATGAACCAACTTAGCCATTTAAATCACCTTTTCTCATGGAAAATAAGCAGTAAAACTTCAGTTTCTTTGAACGAAGGAAATAATTTTTTTTAAGCTGCGCATTCCCTAAAACCATCATAAAAATGCGAAACTATCCTCATTTCACACACGACACAAGTTGAAATGTCTGCTGACATGTGGTAAAGTAGTAGCAGAGAAAATGTCATGCAACTCACCATAAAACATTCTGATTATAGCCCAATAATAAATGTTATCTGAATTGAAAAGAACGTAAAACAATAAAAAAAACTGGAGCAGTTTCCTATCCATTTCGCTACAAACATAAATATCTTATTTAGGATTTTTAACTATCTAAAATACATCCATTTAGACTAAAGAAGCTCTTTGCTCAATTCCACTCACTTCTTCCATTCATTTCAGAACACGAAATGAATTCTTTTCACATATTTTTTTCTTGCTAGTTTGCCAAGAATGTCAACATTTGGAAAAGTCAAAGAAGAAACAAACATCAAACATGCACATTATCAGAACGAGAGCAGGTAATAGAATGTGTCTGTCTCCAATTTCTACTTCTCTCTCCTGACATTCTCCATTCCACTCTCTGGTCCCCATCATCATTTTATTTCATTACATGCTCATAATATGCCGATATATGCTTCTCTTTATGCGACTTTGACTATGCATCTATTATTGCCTATAAAATTCCGTTACGCAGAGCTAAACCGAATGTAAGTATGAAAAACCCTTATCCGTCACCATAAAATTCGACCGTTTACTTTCGAAAAAAGTACCCTGATTACCATCCGTGTCAACTTTTAAAAGCGAAACCGTATGGGATTTTCTAAATAATAATGAGGTAAAATAATCATACCGAGACCAATATTTAAACTTCGAAAACAG
>JAQGAI010002603.1:0-12037 GCA_034696905.1 Lepidocyrtus violaceus
GTCTTATACATTAGTAATAAATGGATTCCTATAATCCGAGCCTACTACATCATACTATTCAGTTCTGTTACGATTGTGTTTCTTCTATTGCATGTGATCCAACCGTAGAAAATGTGATTGTAGGTATAGGCAAACTCCAACCAAGCACAGGAAGAGGAGGCATGCATGCGGCAACGAAATCGGAGAAAATTTTGTTTTCTCTTATTCAGTCTCTAAAGCAGTAGTGGCCGGTCCTGGTCTGGCATTCATCTCACTAGTAAAACCAATAACTGCTGGGAAGCAAAAAAATACATCCATAGTTTTTTCGTACTTTTTCTCTTCTCGGTTCGTCTCTCACTCACTCACTCACTCAGGAAAAAGAGCCAGCCTGTCTGTCTGTCTTAGCATCTTTTACGAATGACGGAAAGGGTGGGAGTAAGGAGCCCTTCAGTAACCACAAGAGAAGCAAGTTAAGTTAAAGTGAGAAAGAGAAAAATACGGAGACTAATGCTCGACTCAACTGGACTATAACTGACAAGGGAGAAGGAATGCATATATTAGAACTAGCCATATTCCTGTGTGGTGGTAAAGAAAAGATTAGTCCATATTACAAAACTCTGACTACGGACTACGTACACATCTTATGGCTATGCAGCAGGGTAAGGACCACATCTCTAATGCTTTCTTCCTCCTTTTTTTCATGGAAGTTCACGTGCACACAAGGGATCTTGACGAAACGAAAGGACTAAGCATTCCAAGAGCTGAGTGAAGTCAACGAGGGAACTAACACTAATTCAAGCCGACATATAATGCAAAAAAAAACGAATAGAGGAAACCTGGTTTCAAACCAGACGTAGAAAGATTCGAAAACAGGACCAGGCCAGACCCAACCTTCCATCGAACAAGCAACTGTATTAGGGATCCTACACTCCTCCGATCCAATGCACTTGAATAGAATGCATTGTAGCAAAATTCCTTGCTCCACTCTCTAAGGCCTTATCCCATTCAAAGAAAAATATGCTGCTTTTGGGTTAGGAAGACAGGGAGGATGCAAGTTAGATGGAGGAAGAAAAAATATTTAGCTTTATTGGCAAGTTCAATTGGGTTCGTATTATGGGAAAGTATGGATCCATGAAGATTTAGAAATGGGAAAAGGGTCCCTTCTTACTTTTAGTCAGAACAGAAATATGCTTTGTAACAAGTTGGAAGCGGGATAGAGAGAAGAAACCTTCTTTTCGGTCCAATTACGAAGTATTAAAGTCGGGCTTGTGAAAAAAAATGTAGCATATAGTAGAAGCAGAACTACATCTCCAAAAATTCGAAAGAAGTGGCAACGACTTCCTTTCTCTCCCTCCATCCTTGGTTTAGATGTAATGTTTACTTACTCAGCGCCAGTTTTTGGATCTCAGCTTGGAGAGGAATCCTTTAGCGGGCGGTAATGGCAAGGAGAACGTAGGGGACTTGTTCCTGGTTTGGCAGGAGAAATATGCACTTGTAAACATGCATTAATACGGACAGCTCTCCCGATGCTAAACTATATTACGCGTTTTCCTTTCAGATTTCTTTATGAGGGAAGAGAATCGTCAGTGAGTCTTCTCTAAATTCCCTTTTCTTTTCACGTGAAAAGGTAAGAAGGCTTTTTTGAGAAAGAAGGAAGAAAAAATATTTTTCAGTCCTGGCTTTTTTTTTATTTTCCCTCTCTCACGATTTTCAGTCAAGCAAGAAAAGAAGAAGTCTGTAAAAGACGCTTTTGTTACAGAGGGATATTGTGTAGATTAGGTAGATACACAAATAATGGAAGTTCTCAATATGACACAAAGTCTAGACTACTACTACTGGCCCATTTAATACCAGTCTGTGAAATTGGATTCGCTTGTCGAGAAGAGGAAATCTCGGTCTCTCAAACTTAACACTTGCAGTTTTGCTTTAGGATCGCATTTGTGAAAGGATCTGGACTACATTGCAGACTCATTGTTAGAAAAATATATTATTTATTTCTATCGGAGAGTTATTGGAACGGGAACACGTAGCAAAATATCGAGAAATAAGCACCTACATAAAATGACAACAGATAATTTAGCCAAAGTCAAAAAATTAGAACTGAAAGTTTTACAACTGTTTAAAACAAATTAACCCTTTTAACACACAGAAAGACATTTTAAAGTGGCCCTTTTTCCATAATCTGATTAAAATACTCAGAAATCAATTAAGTTAGAAGTAATTGGAAGCTTTCCATACCTAGTTGTCTGTAATCGGCTGTTCAGTACTGCCTAGTTAGTACAGTAGACATTCGAATCTCTAGTGGATGAAAGTATGCGTATAATTACTTGGAAGAACAATAAAATTCAGTTTTGGAGAAAGTAGTTCGAAGAAGAAAAAAAAATCCCCATGTCTGTATTCCTCCTCCTTCCCAGAGAATATTGTCTTTCCACTCTTCACTTTTTAATGTAAAAGCAAACCCCACTAGCTACTACTTGAGAAGTCAATGTCGTTGAGTGAAAACGAGGAGAAAGCAAAAGGGAACAGATGATGATGACTACGATGGCAAGTTTCTAGCGCCCTACATGTACATGTGTGTCTTTGACTGGGAGTGTGTGAGGGCAATAAAAGATGAGAAAACGAGAGAATGGACTGAAAAAGTAAACCAAGATGAAGAAGAAAGAGAAAGCAAAAAAATTAATGTAAACTTTCACATTTTCTGGCTTGAAACTGAGCCATTACTGCTATTGCTTTCCACCACACATACTACATTCAAAAAGGACGAAAAGGCTCACTATTGGCAAAGTATCTCTCAATCCGTGCGCCATTATTAAACCAACGTTATAGCTTAGGTACATATATGAATGTGGTGCTATTTCGAAGATGGACTAGGACAGTGGAACAGCCAAAGTTCCCTTCTGCTCCTGCCATATTTGGTACTACTCACAATTCTCTTGATTCTAATTCTGATGTTGATGGAGATGAGGACGAGGATGGTAGTTTAAACAAAAAAGTTTAACACTGGTTGCGAAATAAAGAGAATTTTTCCCAAGGAACTTGCTGAAAAAGTGTAAATTTAAAAGTGAAGAGTATGGCCATGGGTACTTCAGTGAGTGGAAGAGGCCATATCATATCATAGTACTTTTCTCTATAGCCAACAGACCATTGCTCCCATGCAGTATCTTCATCATCATCGTCAGCATCAATGCCAACACCACAAAGTCTAGCATCCCATGATATTCCCCTCTAGTTATATTAGGAAGATGGAATGGAGCCTGCTCCTCGTCACACTCACACACTTGAAGCTCTCTTTAACCATGGATGCCTTTTTAATATGGCATTTGAAATGAAGTGCCATATTTACCTAGGCACTTAACGTTCAAGAAACTCGAAAGATTTTTTTCTCCCCTTTTCTTCCCACTTCTTTTTATTATCAGAAGGATTTGGATGATGCCACTTGTTCCTAATGGATGAATGAATAAGTAGTCGAGGGACTTTTTCCCATCCTCCTTGTTCACTTTTCTCCCCTTTCTCTTTTTTAAGACTTAAAACTATCAAATTCAACTTAAATGTATAGAAAAAAATGTTCATTTCATACGGTATAGCTTGAACTTTCTTCTATAGATGAGCTACTAGATACTTACCTCGATAATGAACAATTTCGTGATTGTAATAGACGTAAAGAGAAAACTCTTTCCGGAAAACCTTGACACGATAATATTCGTCTTTGTTTGCCTTCAACACTAAAAAAAAAGTTCAGCCTTTAGCATGTGTGAGTAGGACAAATAGTGATATATCATTTTATTTAACTGTTATTCCAGTTAAGTTAGGCTAGACAAATGTACTTGTACTTAATAAAAAAGAAACTGTGTCACATCATTTAACTTTGCTGCTAAGGACAAAAATGCTTCCCAGTTTACTTGTGCACCAGCAGCAAATATCATCGTCATCATTAGCCATCCTTTTCCATATTGTTATCCATAAGAAAGTTACGTAGCTTTCACCTTCGACGAGAAAATATCTTCCAAGGAAATGGAATAATTCCCGACCGTCTGCACCCTTGATGAATCCATAGAAAGTGGAGAACTACAACCCAAGTTAATCTTTCAGATGGGTTCTGCCCACAAAAGTAGACAAGGCATTGCTTGCTTCTGATAAATATGAAGGCGGATATTTTCCCCTTCCTTATGATATCAGTCTCATTATATAAAAGTTGGTAACAAAAGCACGAAAATAAACTTTCTCAGTCGGGGAGGAGAACTCGTAATAAGTACAGCATTGCTCACTCACATGTACCATCCATCTGACTGAAAGTAACCACGAAGGGAACAGATGGAAACAGCCCATCTGTATGCTTTAGTTTTCCAAACTCCAACATTCCATTCTTTCCATTTCATCTCCATTACTTTTTCATTGTTGATTTGATTTGATTGAAAAGAAGAACTAATACGATCTCTGGCAGAGAAAGGAAGGAGGAAGAAAAAAGTAATAAATAAGTCCCTTCCTTCTCCCTCCCTATCCTTCCATTTTCCATCTCAAATTGTCGAATTCATTACTTCATTGAAATTGTTAACATTTTTCTTTCCTCCTAGTTCATTTACTGTCAGAAATTTCTCAGAATGTTACACACTTTTTTTACTCTATCTTTGCTAAAAAATCAGGACGAGGTATGTGTAAGACAATCCAAAAAAAAACAGGTTCATTCCATTCAGTAAAGTCAAAATTTAAAAGATGGGTTCCGCAGATTCCGTGAACTATCTGCTGGTACTCGTATTTTATAGCGCTGAAGAAACAGATGATTCACCTGGAGCATCCTCTAAATCAGGTACAGGTGAATAATTTATATGATAGTCTAAAACAAAATGAAATGATTTGGAAAACGGCAGCGACTCCTTTCCAACCTCACCTACTTTATCCTTGAGCGGAAGCTATCCAAAGAAATATGCGATACTATAATACTTCCGTTGATTATCCTGCCATGTCAGGATTTTTTATAACAAAGACTCATCCGTTTTATCCCTCACAAGAAAAATTCCAAGAGAATTTTTAATGCATAGAGGTAAGTAGGTATAATGCCATTCCTTATGGCCATGTGTGGTAATAACCCATTTCAAGATTCGTTATAATTTTTTTAGCTTTCTTGAAAGAAAAATATGTAGCCTATTTCTGCTGCTGCTTTATAGAAATAAATGAATCAAGCGTACTATACAAAAATCCTTTCGTTTACATTTTAGCTTCAGCTAGGAAAATGGGAATTATTCATATTATCTTCGAGGAAAGGGTATCTTACCAATGATCGTCCAGCTTGCCGTAGGTGAAGATACCTCTAGCTGAGCATCAAAAATATCACTTCAATAAAGTACTCACTACATTTCCAGTGAATAGAATAAACTGGAAAGGAAAGGGAAAACATAACAAAAGAAACCATATCCGACTTTCGAATTCTTTGAATCCGAGTGAAAGTAGAATAGATATGTGAATAAGTCTATAGTAAATATATATACCTATGTATAACCATTTATATCTTTGAAGTTGGCCAGCTGACTGATTTTTTGAACGGTAAGTTTACTTGGTTTGTGCTTTTTTTATTTTTCTTCCTTTCTCCGAAACTATCTTCACCTATCTAACTTTCTCTTCCATTACATTCCATACTTTGTTGATATGTTGAAGAGGCGAAGAAAAGGGGAAGCAGAAAAACGATTGAAAGAGTGGCACTTTTTTCCTAGTTCTGCCAAACGGAGAAGAGTTGTTGTACCACTGCCTGGAACAACTTAAAAGGGTAATCAATTTTTTGATGGGTTTACTTTCTTCTCTCCCTCTTTCAATTCTTTTCCTCTCCATTTTAGTCCAGTATACTTAGTACTTCCTTTCTTTCTCTGATGATCATCGGGATGATGATGATGGTCTGCAAATGTGTGTGTGGATCTTGGTTGGTAGGTTTTACTTTTCAGCCTATATTAGCGGATTTTTTCTTCTTGTTTGGAGTGGAATGTGATTTTTTATTCAACAATGTATCTTTCGTTTTTCACAGAAATATCTGAGGTAGAGATGGAAAGATTAAACTGAATCCCTTCCGATTTCATGTCATTTACTGGTTAGTTGAAATGGATTGGATGGATGGATAGCCGAATGAATTGACTGAATGGATAGCCGGACAAAAAGGGAAAAAACTTTGCAAGCTAAAGATTATCTTCTTTGGTTCACATCAACCAACTTTTACGTTTTTGAGTCCCTTTTTATTACAAGATGAACTATATGAAAATCGAAAAGGATAGTGTTTATGAATACTTTTACTTTCACGCGTTGAGGGAATGGTTTTTACAGTAGAGTTGATTTAGCCCAGCTCTGTTTTTGTCAGTGGATGATTGGTACAATGTGAAAGCAAACGTATGCAAAATCTTTTCCAATTTTGGATACGGATCCATGCCAAGGAAATTCGTTCATTAGTTTAGTTTATTGTTTCGTGGAAGCTAATTTACAACAAAAAATTTATAGGGGATTTCTTGGAAGTATTTATTCCATTGTTTTCTATCATATCTAATACTATGTCTCAATTTATTCTTCAAGATTTACATAGACGCTGCTGCATGCATATGCATAATATGTACTACATATATTTCTTTCTGGTGACATTTTCCGCTGGCCATGTTATTTGACATCAGTGAAAAGGATTTTACAACAAAATATTTGTGACTCTTCACTCATAATTTTCATTTC
This sequence comes from Lepidocyrtus violaceus, assembly GCA_034696905.1. Classification (NCBI taxonomy): domain Eukaryota; kingdom Metazoa; phylum Arthropoda; class Collembola; order Entomobryomorpha; family Entomobryidae; genus Lepidocyrtus; species Lepidocyrtus violaceus. The sequence continues at coordinate 6,676 of JAQGAI010002603.1, forward strand.
ACTTCCAAGTAATTTTTTCTTCAAAGCCTTAAAGAAAATGCCAAATTAGACAGTAGCAATAGGAGAAGAGGACAAAGCCCCTTTTTTTTAGAAAAAAAAAGTTTGTTTTTGTGTGCCTATCATGTGTGGTACTGGCACTGGTGCTTTGCTCGCTCTTTGGATATTTACCCAAAGGAAATAAAATGGGAAATGGAATTACTTAAGCAAAGCTGATTGTGACTGTCTAAAAACGTGTGTGTGTACGTGCCCTTTCATAAATGAATCCGTCTTTTGTTTTACAACTCTTCTGTCTCCTGTCAGCCACCATGTTGGAGAGGGTATGTCAATGCGGAGATTGTTTTTCAAGAGTCTTCCACAAATATTTAAGTCCCTTCCTTTCAGCCAGTTTTTTTTTGTGCAGGTCCAGACCATGGTTCCCTCCAAATCTCAGGCGTATTTTATATCACATCGTGCTGCCACAAGCAAAACTCTATAACTGTTTTTGTTCTAATTGTTATGAAGAGATTTTTTGTTCTTTCTCAAGTTCAACATGCCTATTTTGTATGCTCGTCTCTCACATCATTTTCTACTCAAACAGGACCAAAAACAGTCTGAGTGAGTTTAAAATTAAAAAGGTCCAATTTAAATTAAATTACTGTCTGTTTCTGAACACACGATGCGTAAGGGAGTAGGTACACCAGTTTATGTATGAAAAGGAATGAAAATAGAGCATTAACTTAAGAATGATATGACAAAAGTAGAAATGAAAGGAACATGACCCATAATAACAGTCACTGTCCTCACTGTCTAGAGAAGGTATAGGTAGTTGAGCTTTTAAAAACTTAAAACAAGAGAGGAGACACTGGAGAAGCTTCCGCTGAGGTTATATTTGTTAGTGCATTATAGTTATAAGTACAGCGTACAATATTGAAATACGTTTGCTGACTACGCATCAAGGGAAGTTAAAAGTAAAAGAGATTTTCTCTGAAGGAGCTTGTATATTTTCTTAATCTGGGTTTCGTCAAGTGAGCCTCTGAGAGACATGATGATGAAATGGAAAGTGCTACTGCATAATATACAGTGTCAAATATCTGTCCAAAATGGGACTGACTCTCTAAACCGTGTTTAAGTCAAGAAAAGGGAGACTTCAGAATTCAAGCTTTAAAACAGTGGAGGGGTTGAAATAAGTCCGAGCACTGTATTTGTAGGATTAAAAGAGAATTCCTTCTCTTTTTAAAGCACTGCACTGCACCGTTTTCGGCAGCGAGAATGGTCTTTTATTGCTTTTTAATTCTTAGGAGCACGTTATGTTATGAACAAGCTCAGTTCTCGCAGTGCATTCGTGAAGCTGATAACATTGGTCAAGACGTTGTAAGTTGTGCTGTGTGTTATTCCGTTTACTTTTCATTTAGAAAAATAATCATTCGTTTCCGTTCTCCGACCCTGGGGATATTCTCACGCTTTCTCAGATCAGCTTACTGTATATAGCTTAAAGTGCATTGGCATTGTAGTAGGAAAGATTTTCTTGGATATCTGGAAAGGAATGAACACAAAAAATCCATGTTCACGTGCAATGCGACCTCTTATTGAATAGCTTCAGTTGTAAACAATTTCCAGACTGCCTCACAATAGCAGTTTGGAGAGCCTTCACGGAGGTCTATGTTTACAAATAACAAGAATTTTAAAAGCAGACTAAATGAAATCGATCCCTGCTATTACACTCTTAACGTAATGTTTACTATCTGGGCAAAAACGATGGAACAACTGATACGAAACAAGCATTGGCCAGGGACAGTTGTTACTGCTTGCTCGAGTAAAAGAATTTATGATTAAATACGACAAATTAACTGCATTTTAGCAAATAATTAATTTAAATTACCTTGTTGTCTTCTCTAAAGCTCGCCACGTGCCTGCCACTAACAATGTATGAATGTAATGTATTCAGTCAGTGTCATGAATAATTAATGCATGAAACCCTTCTAACACTCACATAATTTAAATCATTGTAAAATATGCGAAGTGCATAACAATAGACGCATCACATAAAATAAAAAATATTCCATGAAAAATATCTCATTATCATATTGAAGTCTTTATTATCTTATATGGAAAAAATGGGGAAAAATATAATGCTTGCACTTTTGTTTTGTTAGTGATCGTCGGATAGCACAATGCATCCCAAGTACAGTACAACAGAATAAAAATCTCAATGCAGCAGTTGTACAAGTGCTGCCAAACAATTGCCAAACTATTCATTTAAAAAATGAAATAGCGTTTTAGGTCATTACTATTATCAACATCATTTAAAAATATATAAGGAAGCCATAATGCGTACTTATACGAAACCAGGCATCCAACAAAAAGTAGCAGTGGCCCAGCATATTTTGTAGGATGAATGTAGGTCCAAATGAGAATCTGAGAGTTTTGCTTGCACACAATATGGTTATGGAATGACATAACTTATGAAAAAGCACATTGAATTACCTACTTTTGTAGGAGTGGGAGAGGAGACTTTTTTTTCAACAGTACTGTTTTGGCCACTACTTACTTTGTCTGTGTATGTCCGCTCATAAGTCTTTCTGAAGAAGGGAAGTGATGACAGAGATAATTTTTGACAAAAGCTCAATTACAATATAAATTGAGCAATTTAAAACCAGCTTTTGTAGCAAAGCTTAGCTCATCAAAAGGAAATATGATGGTAGTAAAAAATTTGGAATGTTTCATTTTTACGATTATTGCTCCGCTGACAAGCTTCCTTTTTTCGCTACTGCCTACATACTTTGCCATGAAGGCTTGCTTGTTTTTTAGGGTGAGGAGAAAAGAATTACAACATTTTAGGTTGACTACTGCTATGTACTACTGCATTATACTTCCGTATGGCTCATGAGCATCCGCAAAAAGCATTCCACCCAACTTGAAATGCTCACTGGAACCGATGGACAGAACTCATTATAAATGGTACAAAATATGGAGAGGGATAAGTACTGACTGTGTAGGAAGGAGCATCATCATTGCATAAAAAGCGTACTTATAGCTATGATGCATTTTACGAGCGGGTATTTAAAATCCCTTTTTTTTCAAAAAAAATGCTGATGGTGATGGCGTCCTCAGTATAATTAATAACATCGTATTCTGTATCCTTTCGGTATCTGCACACAATCAGTGCTGAACTCGGCAGAAAGCCCTTAATATGATCAACAAAATCGTTGGCTCTTACGCTGGGCTGCAGACGGAGAGTCAGCAACTGGAATAGTTTTTCATTTGCACACCCCACATATGAGCCCAATCTGGCTGCTCATGTTTTATGAATTTTCATTTCTTTCACCGTACACTATTCCGGGATTCATCCGGAGAAAAAATTTGAATGTCTGACTGGAAAGGAAACGAATGAGCACTATGCACAGCTAGCTCCACAACAATAACAACTGTGCAGATAGGATACATATAAGCAAATTGTTATCTTTTTTACTTTCCCTTCCCCGTCAATTTGCATTTATAGCTGAGAAGGAGAAGCTAAAAGTATTTGCAATTGATATCTGAATCATTGCCACATCCATCCGCATCATCCCTTCAGCTTTGGCCCATGTTTTGACTTCAACTTTTACACATGTTCCTATTCGAAGGGGGTATTGGAGTATGTCTCCCTTCTACTTCAAGGTCTTCCTCCCACTTCAATCCTCCAGCCTGAAACGATCATCATCATTTTTTATCTCGCTAAAGCATGCCAATGCCATTTATTATTCAGAAAGATACAGATAATAATACAAATGATCTGAAAATAGCATCCCTTTACAGTGAGAATCCGTTGGGTTCTTTTTGGCTGGTGTGATGTGGCATGGCATGGCATGGCATACTAACGTACGTGCCATTTATGTCAGAAATTCCCCCCAAAATCTTTTTTAAACGAAGACAATTTAGTTACAAACTGCTATTTATATTTGTATATGTATATATGTATCTCAAACTTCTGACTCTTCAAAAACTGAAACATCGGCAATTCTTGCACTTTTTTCGTTTTGAGTAAATCTCTTTGTATCATGTTTGCATGTGACAAAAATGAGAGAAAACACGCTGATCAGATCCATTCAAGTAGAAAGTTTGCTGATATGGGTGTGCTGATATGTGACAACCTCATATCATATGGGGCTTTAGCTCCCTGGCACCGATCCCAGCCTGACATTCTCCTTCTAAATGTTTCAAGCTAAGTTGAAAACTGGAAGTGGTTTCCTCTGGGGAAAATGGCACGAATGGCAAAAATTTTGGATCCCATTTTCGGTATACTCATGCTGGTTTGTGGTGGGAATGCTACAATTATGGTTTCCATTTAAAATTGAGATTTTTTTTATTTTCCTTTCGGCTTAAATACATATGTATACATGCATGTATGTTAAATTTCCTTACATATTAATACATACATAAGATGTTCATATAAGTACTTGGCATTTCCTCTTTGAAGAGTGCTCACTTGGCTTCTTCCGAAAATTTCTGCTTGCCACTATTTGATGATCACTATTCATGGAGAAATTCTGCAAATTAGTATCGCTTTTCCGCTTCCGACTTAAGTAAGACTTCCCTTTTAAGTATTTTGGAAAACAAGACTAAAATTAAACTCCTTTGTCTATCCTAACATCTGGAGGGTTAGGGGGAGTTCATTATTTGTTCCAGATCATTCTAGTTTGCAACGGGTATTAAGTTTAAATCTAAGTTAAAAACTTTGATAAACTCAATTTAGCAATCCCTAATGTCAATAAATAATGATTCCAAAAAGAATTTTAAAGATATGGAGGGCTACTTTAGTAATAATATGCAACCAGGAATGGGAAATCCAGACCGAAGTCAGGGAATGAAAATAGCTGTAACGACAAAAAAGTGATAATCAAAAAGCAGGAAACCGAGAAAATGGCAAGGAAAAGAGAAGTAAATGGAGCAGGCTAGTGCTTGAAGCAAAAGCGGCTATTATTTACAGCCCATATCTGTATCGGCCATATTAGATACAGCAGCATAGCTGTTTCTGCGGAATGCACTCATTGTGGCGAAAAATTAAAAAATTGTGAATTAAAAAAAATTGAATATTTTTTTGGCTCAATGTGGCGCAAAAGAAAATTAGTCAATTTTTTTTTACATCCCCATTTTGATCATTGTGGCGAAATCTACATATTCATCACAAATCCATTAATTTCATACTCTGCATTGCAAAGTAGTCAGTTTATTTCCAGAGTGTCACGATGGCAGATTACGCAAGAACCTTTGTTCGTTGTGCTCCATTAAATGGAAAAATCACTTATCATTTTGCAAAAAATGGATAGATTTGCAGGCTACTTACAAAGAAACAAAGTATCGGTGTTGTTCAGACCATAATCTTAATTGCAAAGCTCAATTAATT